>JAWIIS010000259.1:0-68467 GCA_033682625.1 Helicoverpa zea x Helicoverpa armigera | reverse complement strand
CTTTACAGCATCCATGGTCACGGGCAGACTAAGGTGTCGGTCGTCTTGATATATTAGTTACAAACAGCTACCCTACATTTTGTTAATTATTATTGACAATCCGATTCACGCAAAACGAGCTCACTGTATCCTTAGGTCGAGCAGTTGTAGGCTTGGATTTTGATTTAATAGTTTCTATGATGGGATTCCAAACAGGTGGTATACCCAGCCATATACCCAGCCATCTTCTCTATTGAAATTTGGATGTTTTTTAATTTCAATAGCCTCGCGAATCATCCTAGGTAGGAATCGGTTTTCTTTTGCAAGGACTTGTGGTTTATCAAATCTGATGTAATGCTGGGCCTTGTCTAGTGTGTGTTCACAAACTGCTGACTGTCTGGAACGGCGGTGTTTGACATCGGCGATGTGTTCTTTTACGCGGGTCCCTATGCTTCTTTTAGTTTGGCCTATGTAAGAGAGACCACAATCACATTCAAGCTTGTATACACCCGCATCTTGTAGAGGTATGTGACACTTGACAGGTGGTAAGAATTGACTAATCTTCTTCAGCGGCTTGAAGTAGGTTTTGATTGAAGCTCGCTTCAAGATGTAGCCAATCTTGTCTGTGACTCCTCTTATGTATGGAAGAACAGCAGGTAGACGCTCAACTGTGGCTGGTTTCACGCGGGTTCTGCGACGAGGGCGCGGTACTCGGAGCTTGTTGTCGTGCAGTACTTGCTTAACATGTTGAAGCTCAGCACCCAGGTGTTGTTCATCGCAGATCCCACGTGCTCTCCGAAACAATGATTTACCAACGGTAGATAACTGTCAAGTCGTGGTGGCCTAGTGGGTAAAGAACCATCCTTTCGAGTATGAGGGTGTGGGTTCGATTCCAGGGTCAGGCAAGTACCAATGCAACTTTTCTAAGTTTGTATGTACTTTCTAAGTAAACTTAGACACCAATGGCTGATAAAAAGGTGAAGGAAAACATCTTGAGGAAACCTGGACTATAAAGTCTGAAATCACCAACCCGCATTGAGCAAGCGTGGTGATTAATGCTCAATCCTTCTCCATGTGAGAGGAGGCCTGTGCCCAGCAGTGGGACGATAAAAAGGCTGTAAAAAAAAAAAAAAAAAAAAAAAAAAAAAGATAACTGTGTTGGGTGGTGGTGGGACTCACCATGAAGGTATTTGTCTGTATGGGTTTTCTTCCGATACACAGTGTGACTCAAGGTGTTATTAGGGTTACGGATAACCAAAACATCTAAGAAAGCTAAGGAGTTGTTTGCCTCTGACTCCATAGTGAATTGAATTTTGGGGTTTATGGAGTTAAGATGATTTAAAAATGCTGTGACTTTGTCAGATGGTATCCATCTCTCCCGACACAAAGCTCCGCCGGAGCTTGTACCGGCAGTGGACCTATTTGCCTCGAGGCGAGCCCAGGGACACATAGTTGTGAACTACATGCCCCTAGATCTGAAGGACCCGAAAGCGGGGTTCCACGATGCCTTTAGTTTGGACTTACCCGCTAGCATGGGTATTCCCGCCACCTTACCTTATACCGAAGGTCCTCGATCATCTCAATTCAGGAACGGGAGTTTATCTCATAGTAGTTCCTCGGTGGCACCAGGTATTTCGGCGATTTGAAGTCCCGATCATTAGCAGTACCCTACACACTGATGAACCTCGAGCAGAAACCGATAGACACAGCAACAGGGATACCCCCTGCCAAGGTTCAACAAATTACAGTGGAAATAGTGTGGGGGGGGGGGGGCAACGAGTCTCTCCGACTGAAGTCTTCTTCAATTACAATCTTCGTCAATTTACACGCAACACTTATCAATCAGCTTGGAGTCGTTGTTTAAATTGGGGCGAAAAGTATGAAATTTCATCCTTTGAATCCGTGAATCCCTATGTGGACCTATACTTACCCAATTTTTAGCGGACTTACACATAGTAAATAAACTAGCATACAATACTATTTTATTACACAAGTCAGTTATAGCTACACTATGCATTGCAGAAACCGCTGGAGAGCTAAGTTCACACGTTCTAGTCGGACACATTTTAAAACCAATAGCGCTGAGCAAACCTGTTCCCCGGGAAGCCGTCCATCTGGAATATTGACCAATTGGTAACCTACTTAAGTGCAATAAACGAAGACGAGAATAATCCATTTGCAACTTCCAGGCACACTGCTGCTCTTTCTTTTGCTAGCTCGTTTCGGGAAGGCGAGTCCATGACCTTTCTTTGCTTGCAATGGACCCAGAACATTTCAAAGACAACGAAGATAATTTAATCTTATGGCCAGTCTTTGGCTCTAAGACCGACAGTTTTAGTCATAGGCAGTCGGGTTGTAGTTTGATGGATAATCAGGAAAATATAAATCTAAGTCCAGTGTATTGGGTCAGAAAGACTAAAGCCTTGTTAGAAGATAGACGGACATCGGCTAATTCCTCAAATTTATTTATATTCGTTAGATGCCAACCAAAGGCAGCCACTCGAACGATGATTGCGGGTGGATTAAGACATTGTTAAAAGAGGCAGGAATAACTACAACCCCAGGAAGCTTCCGCTTGGCGGTAGCGTCAAAATCGGGGTTGACAATCTACCTTTAGACGATATATTAGCCAAAGGTAATTGGCGATCAGGCAATACATTTGCCCGTTTTTACAGAAGGGAAATGATACCCACTAATAGAAGTAGCAATTTATTATCTCGATTTTTTTAATTAATCCAGCTGATTAATGTCTATATTTTTGTTACTATTGTTATTAAGAAGTATCGCAATGTTTTTGTTAATTACTATTAGAAAATAGAATCAATTTTGCTTTTGTTCTTGTATCTCTCTTTTAAATTTTTATTACTCATCCTCCGAGCCCCTTTCCCAACTATGTTGGGGTCGGCTTCCAGTCTAACAGGATGTAGCTGAGTACCAGTACCAGTTAACCTTTATTACTAATATACCTATATTCCAGGACGCAATACACATATTTACATGTGATTACTCGTGTACCTAAGTACCTATCTACATACACAATTTCATTGTGCTTTTGCTCACATTGGCGTCCACTTCCACCAGGCGATAACAAACACGTCTCAAACTAGTAAGCTTCAAATAACGGTCAAGAATTTAATAGCAGCGTTTTACCTGAAATAAAACGCATATTAAATACTTACCTTATTTGAAGCTTACATTTTAATTTCTGCCTGGTGTTTTCGACTCAATGACGAACTGTGGCCGCCGAGAACACTCGTCGCCTCCTGCCTGGTGGGGAGTGAAACTGGTCGGTATGCGAGAGAGATACAAGATATGGGGTAGAAAAGGACGGAGATAAAAGCGGAAAACACGTAGGTGCCTATCTCAAACTAGTAAGCTTCAAATAAGGTAAGTATTTAATATGCGTTTTATTTCAGGTAAAACGCTGCTATTATTTTATGCTAGGTTTAGTTTTTCTCCAATATTATGTTATTTATGTATTCACGATGTGTAACAAATAAAAATGTATTTTATTAAAGAAACTTATTTTTATTTTCAAAAACAAAAACAATACACTTTACACCTTATATCCCAAGTGCTTTTTTACACATAAAACATTTTTTAGAGCACAATGATGATTTAAATGTACAGTACAATTAAAATTAGTTTTTTTGTCACAGTATTTCTTATGCAATTCAAACATGCTGGGACACTGGTCTTCACCAAGATCGGACACTTTACAATTTTCGCAAATGTTTTTTATCCACTTCACCTTCTCCAAACCTTTGACTAATATATTTTTGTTTTCTAAATAGGGTACGATTATACGATGAAATTCTCTATAGTCAATATATCCTTCGTTCCAATAAATACCTCTGTTCTTTTCCAACCACTTTACCTGTCGTTTTTCATCAATTGTTAAATATTTGAATAAATAAGGTGGTTTGATTAAAAACAGTTGTGTATAATCACATGTAGCGAACGCTAGTTCTTTTACTATAAAATTGTTGTACAGATCTTTAAATCCTTGAATATCTAATATAGGTATAATATATACGTATAGTATCAGAATTCATGATATTTTTCTCACAATATTACTTAACGGCTTACACTCTATTATACAATCGTTCAATATAAGACAGTATGCAGAAGTTTGGTCAGGTATGTCGGATTCACTCTCAATTTCTACTCTTACATCCACAACAGGACCTGACTTAATATTATCCACTTGTCTAGAACAATCGATAACAAATAGAGGCGCCAAGTCTTTAAATTGTTTCTCGTTTAGGCCGGCAGCACACATCCGGTTTCCGGATACGGTTTCCTGATCAGGAATTCAGATTCGGGATTCCGTGTCACTAGCGCACACATTCGGTTTTTTTCATTCTGAATTTACATGGCCAGTACGTAAAGAGGAACCATATTGAAGGCACGACATCATGGACTATGACAAATTGATTTCTGTTGCACTTTTACTGGCGCTAAACAAGAAAAAGAGGAAACGACGTTACTGGGTACACCCGTCGAATGCTCAAAGATTATCCGAAAGTCAATTCTATGTTAAAACAGCTAAATTATGAGCATACCCAGAAGAATTATTTATGTATTATAGAAAGTCCATTAAATCCTTTGATGAACTTCATAAATGTCTTTACTAACAATAATGGATTGTATTATCTGAATAAAAAATTGATTATTGTTATTATAAAGGCATAGATATGAGAGAAATAAAAAAAACCACATTATTTTAGGTGTTTATTTATGTAAATTATGTGTACGTTTGTAAATTGTTAAATAAACAGGATCCTTTTTAATAATATTTAATACAAAAATAAAAATATATATAAAATGCAAGTCAAAGGTGGGCTCTGAATGCTCTGATACACGTCCATTCGGAACAGGGCTACCTTGATTCAGAATGAAAATTTCCGTATGTGTGCGGCGGTCGAACCAAATTGTTCGCGAGCGCTGCGTTCGGAATGACGTCATCAGGTTTTTTTCCTGATCAGGAATTCAGATTCGGAAACCGGAATGCTCTTTTTTCATACAAAATGTTCACAAGAGCGCACACGTTCTTACTTTTTCCGGACGGAAAAAAACCTGACATTCGGTTTAAAATTTTCTCCGTGCGTTCGGGTACTCAGAACGGAATAAAACCTGATGACGTCATTCCGAACGCAGCGCTCGCGAACAATTTGGTTTGACCGCCGCACACATACGGAAATTTTCATTCTGAATCAAGGTAGCCCTGTTCGGAATGGACGTGTATCAGAGCATTTAGAGCCCGCCTGTGACTGGCTTTTTATATATGTTTTTATTTTTGTATTAAATATTATAAAAAAAAATCCTGTTTATTGAACAATTAACAATCGTACACATATTTACATAAATAAACACCCAAAAATAATGACTTTTTTTATTTCTCTATGCCTTTATAATAATAATAATCATTTTTTATTCAGATAATACAATCCATTATTGTTAGTAAAGACATTTATGAAGTTCATCAAAGGATTTAATGGACTTTCTATAATACTTAATAAAAAATTCTTCTGGGTATGCTCGTAATTTAGCTGTTTTAACATAGAATTGACTTTCGGATAATCTTTGAGCATTCGACGGGTGTACCCAGTAACGTCGTTTCCTCTTTTTCTTGTTTAGCGCCAGTAAAAGTGCAACAGCAATCAATTCGTCATAGTCCATGATGTCGTGCCTTCAATATGGTTCCTTTTTACGTACTGGCCATGTAAATTCAGAATGAAAAAAACCGAATGTGTGCGCTAGTGACACGGAATCCCGAATCTTAATTCCTGATCAGGAAACCGTATCCGGAAACCGGATGTGTGCTGCCGGCCTAATAAGGGTTCAGGACGACGTCCGTAATATGACTGCTGAAATCGTACATATTGCTCGTATAATAAAGCAATTCTGTTATTTGTGAAACTAACATTGAGGTTTTCATATGGAAAGTAGTTTGAATTGAGGTACACTTTTACATTACGAATATAGCAATGATCAAACCGAGACATATCAGAACTTGCACTGTTTTTTCTATTTGTCTGTAGACCAACAATGATGTATCTAGGTTTCTCTATTTGCGATGAAGTTTTTATCGACCAAGTATGCTTTGTAGTTTTAGGTAAAGCTGGATATTCGTAAAGATCCCAATTTCTGTATATCATTTGAAGTGGACGGTCTTTTTCTAACACTTTTAACAAACTTATTTTCTCTTTATCTGATACTTTTACATGCGGTACGCGCCATATGATTTTATTAATTTGAACATCGTCTATAATTTTACCGGTGTTAAGTTTTACAGCATTGAGGTTAGTGTTACTTCTTAGTAATATCAGTTCGTGTCTACTATTTATCACAACTTTTTAAAAATCTTCTGCGAAACCAAGAATGTTACATAGTGGTATAGAAGCTGAAAAACTACCTCCATTAATATTTTTTACACCATCAATATTCCAGCCCCATGCATTGGAAGCCTTTGATTCACTTTCATTCATTGATATTAAAGATTTTATGGTGGTCGTTATGCCCGCATTTTTTATTTTGTCAATCTCTACACCATTTGGTTCGTATCTTATATCTTGGAATAAGTATAGAAGAGCATTATTTGTAAAATGCACACTAGAAACTTTATCTTTTGAATCCTTTTTGCTTACTATAAAAGTTCCTTCTAAATACAGGGTACTGGCTGACGGTAGTATATACAGGTCCTGTTGATTGATAGGTATTCGGATTTCATCGTTTCTATTAAAACTTGTTACATATGGCTTGTATGAATGAAATTCAATTCCTTCCACAGTGTTGTCGTAAGTTGGAGCGGCCAAAACATCTAAGATATTCATTTTAACAATCCAATCGCTTTAAGAAATGCCTTATTGTCTTTAGTTAATTTTATTTTGTTTTTTGTGCGAGCTCTTATTTGTTTGGATGCTTGAGCAGAACTGATGCGTTTGATTTGATGTACATATTTATTATAGTCAATCATTTTGTCTTCTAAGATGTAGATATAACTGCACAGCCTCACCACGTAAATTGATTAAGCGATTGTTTATATCTAAGTCTAATATGTATGCAACTTATATTGTTTTGGTTAATTGGAAAGTATATAGCGTTTTTCGGGATTTCTATAATCCTGTACCCTGGTGGCACGTTGAGTGCAAATTCGTGGATAATGTGACTGGGTTCTCCGTTTATGTATGAACCGCTTACAATATCACATTCTATCCTGATCACTGTCGTAGGTAAAATGTTGACTGGAAACTGAGACACATGCCATTTATTGGCTTTCAAGTTCTGCTCACTAAACCCTAACAAACTTCTAAAGTTACCTTCTTTACTAAAATTAATGCTTTTTGTGCAGTTAATAGCAGTTTTTAACGTATTATTATTGCACTGTAGTTTAATTGTTGCATCTTTAATTTCAGATTTTAAATAATCACTTATATCTTGCAATTCATATGTACCTTCCGGTATTTCAATAATTTCGTTGGAACCGTAGTAGAACTTGTTATTCGTTTCGTCAATGTTGGGAATAGAATTAAATGTTGAGAAATGTAATAACGCACACTCATACTTTCCATATAATTGCAATGTGGTAGGATAGTACGTAGATAAAGTGGATGAGTTTCCAGTAATCGACAAAGTGAGAGACATCTTGCAAATGATTAAAATGAAACAAAAGCATAAAATTTATTTATTTATTTATTTACAAATTTTTGTACACACACATAATAAAGAAAGATGACAGGAAAGAAAGAATATACAAAGGTAATGCTTATTTCTAAAGAAATCTCTTCCAGCATACCTGCGAAAGGAAAAAGAGAATAAAAGAGATGTAGACAGTGTGTAAAAAGCAAAGGAAACAGAAATTAAAATGGAAGAAAACAGCTGTATATTGTATATTATACCTACATAAACAATACGTAAATGATGAATAATATACCTACTAAATAATACATACCCAAAAATAAAATAATATATACCTAGATACATATATAAATAAATAAAATAACTATGATGCAATGGACAGATAATGTTCTTTAACTTTTCTCTTAAAAAGTCCAACAGTTTGGCAATCTCTAATCTCATGGGGAAGGGAATTCCATAACCGAACAGCGTGAACGGTAAAGGAATAGGAATAGAAGTCAGTGGAATGGGAAGGAAATTTTAGAATCGTTCTAAGATGTGACCTGCAAGGCGCATCATTAGAACGGATGAAGGAAAACCGCTCTCGAAGGTACGAAGGAAATTTAGGGTTATAGAGGATGTTGAATAATAAACACAAAATGCGAGTGTTCCGGCGAAGTCGAATTGGGAGCCACTTGAGAGTGCTGCGAAAGCTAGAGACGTGATCATATTTTTTAAGATTGAAGATAAAACGTATACAGATATTTTGCAGGCGCTCAAGCTTGTTTAAGAGCTCCTCGGTGGCATCCAAATAACAGGCATCAGCGTAGTCAATAATGGGCTGGATTAAGGTTTGGGCTAAAGAGATTTTGGTCTCTAAGGGTAAGAACTTCTGGAGGCACCTGAGCGAGTGGAATGTATAATATACCTTCCGACTGACTTCAGCGACTTGAGCTGTCCAGGATAAGTTGGAGTCGATAATCACACCAAGGTCTTTAGCCGTAGCACTAAAATCAATTTTAACTCCATTAAGGCAGAGCGGGGTTAAAACATTAAAATCTAGCCTACTCCGCATATATCTGCCACCGATGATCAAGGCCTTGGATTTTCTAGGGTTGATCAGTAGTCCAAACGAACGCGCCCACTGATCAACTAATTCCAAGTCATGATTCATGGCTGACAAGGCAACTTCCGCGTCATGCGGCACAAAGTGACGATAAAGCTGTAAGTCGTCGGCATAGAGATGGAAGTTACAGGAGATGACAGTGGTGACTGTATTAATAAAAATTGAAAAGAGAAGAGGAGAGAGAACGCCACCCTGAGGCACACCCGTGACAAGTGAGCACCAATCAGAGAAAGAATCATCAAGACGAACCCGCTGCGAGCGCCCCTTGAGATAAGACTCGAACCAGTCTAAAGAAGCAGAGGATAAATTTGAAGATCTGAGGATTCCAAGCAGAATATCGAAGTCAACAGAATTAAAGGCGCTGCTGAAGTCTAGTAGGACAAGTTTGGTAAGGGATTTATGGTCCATAGCCTGTCGAATATCGTCAGTTACTTTCAACAGTGCTGTAGAAGTGCTATGACCAGGTCGGAAACCGGACTGAAAAGGGCTAAGAAGATCAATTTTAGAAAGAAAGCTAGAAAGTTGGCAATGAACAATATGCTCAAGAACCTTGGAAAGATACGGAAGGATAGAAATAGGTCTGAAATCGGTCAATGATTCAGGATTCTGTATTTTAGGTAGGGGGATAATGTTAGCTGATTTCCAGGCATCAGGAAAAGTGCAAGAAAATAATGAGAAGTTAAAAATGTGAGTCAAGACTGGAAGGACAGAAGATAGGATTGGATGAATCATTCTTGAGCATAAATTATCATTACCAGCAGCAGTGGAGGAGATAGCAAGAATAGCTTTCTTAACACCCTCCTCACTCACTGCATCAAACTCAAAAGGTGAGCACAGCGGCTTCGGCAAGCAGTCAAGCCTATTCAAAGTAGAGGATTTGACGTGCGGATCCAAAATAATAGGGGGTTGTGAGAAATAAGTGTTTAGGGCACACACGTCAAAAACACCACCAGAAACAGCATGAGACTTGCCAATGCCGACAGATTTGAGGAATTTCCAGACTTCAGACGGGTTACGGTTGTCAAGAGAATTATGAAAGTAGCGTCTCTTTGCATCTCTACACATACGACTGCAGCGATTACGGAGCTCTTTATACGCAGAGAGGTTGCGGTCTGAAGGACAGCGCTTTAGCCTCCGTTTGGCTCTATCCCTGGTGGCCATCATATCCTTAATAGCAGGCGTGAGCCAAGGAGCGGGAATATGTCTGATTTTAACCTGACGAATAGGAGCATGACGATCGTACAGACTGATTAATTCCCTATTGAAAACATCGACTTTGTCGTTGATATGTGTGCACTCGAAGACAGGATTCCAGTCGATACAGTCAGCATCACGTCCCAATGCCTCCAGATCCATACCCTTAAAGTTCCGAAGGGGAATATATTTCGGCCTTCGTTTTGGCGGACGGACCTTATTAGAAATGAAAATTAAGTCATGATAGGAAAAAGGAGCAGTTAGTTGACCGTGAAGAGAAACATGATTAGTCTTAGAAACAATAATAAGGTCCAGGAGAGAAGGGGTGCAATTAGGGAAATGGTGCGTAGCAGATAGCGGGAGGATACTAAGATCATAAGAAGTTAAGAGGGAAAGAAGTTTGCGACTACGGCAGTCATCCTTGAGTATACAAGTATTAAAATCGCCCATCAAGACTACGCGATCATAGACAGGGCGAAAGGCATATAAAAGCGAATCAAGTCCGTCAAAATAGTCCACACCAAGGTTCGGGCTATACATCACACCCAGGAGCATTTTTGTGTGACACAGGGAGATTTCAATAAAAAGATGCTCAGCTGAACCCGAATAAGAGGATGGTGATGCACTAATTACCCTAAAGGAAATATCAGCACGTAGATAAATTGCAACACCGCCACCTCCTTTCCCGTTCGGTCGTTACGGATCAAAACAAATCCTGGAAGGGCGTAGTGAACCGATAACAACGACGGTTTTAGGAAAGTCTCCGAGATCAGCAAAGCATCCAGATGGGCACTGTTGATGGAAGCCAGAAGATCAGAATAATAAGTAGGAACACTTTGAGCATTAATGTGTGCTATATTAAGGTTTTTAGGATAATGTTCAAGAAGGGAGGAGATTTGATCGCCAAGTGTCAATGGAGGCGAAGAATCGCTCTCCACACTGTGAAAACTGCTGGATGAAGAAGAACAAGAGAAATATTCATCGTCAGGAATAACATCATTCATAGTTAAAATATATATATATATAAAATATTAATTGTAAAAGTATATAAAATGTAATAATAACACAAAAAGAAAAGATAACAAAAAAAAAAAGAGTACGATTAAAAACTTACGCAACGTTACCCAATAGACCTTACGCTGCAGCTGGGAGAGATTTATAACAATCTATTATAAAGAAGTGGAAAATAAAAGTGAAACAATAATACAAAATAAAAATTAAGTAAAATTAATAAGAAAATCCAGTCACTACAACACCAAATAAAATAAGATTAAAATGCCAGGTGCCAAAAAAAAAAAAAATTTATAATAGCAAAGATGACAGTGGCTTATTTGCGTTATCTATATGACAGCTGACAAAGTGACGTCTGTGAAGTGAAAAATGCACAATAATAATAAACATCTACCGGCCCATAATTTTATAGAAAATAATGACAGTTTTAAGAGAATATTAATAGTTCTACAAATCATAGGCGGTAGGCGCAAAAGAAAAGTAAAAACTAGCTATAGTCGAGTAGCGTGAATCAACGACGACCCCTCCTGGAAACTTTAGCTTTCAGGGGCGCTGCTTTCGGAGAAGGACCAGTAACTTTAGCGGTGGATGTACTGGCAGCAGCAGCAAGATTCTCGGGCATCGATGAGCACGCAGGATATAATGACACAGGGAGATTTCAATAAAAAGATGCTCAGCTGAACCCGAATAAGAGGATGGTGATGCACTAATTACCCTAAAGGAAATATCAGCACGTAGATAAATTGCAACACCGCCACCTCCTTTCCCGTTCGGTCGTTACGGATCAAAACAAATCCTGGAAGGGCGTAGTGAACCGATAACAACGACGGTTTTAGGAAAGTCTCCGAGATCAGCAAAGCATCCAGATGGGCACTGTTGATGGAAGCCAGAAGATCAGAATAATAAGTAGGAACACTTTGAGCATTAATGTGTGCTATATTAAGGTTTTTAGGATAATGTTCAAGAAGGGAGGAGATTTGATCGCCAAGTGTCAATGGAGGCGAAGAATCGCTCTCCACACTGTGAAAACTGCTGGATAAAGAAGAACAAGAGAAATATTCATCGTCAGGAATAACATCATTCATAGTTAAAATATATATATATATAAAATATTAATTGTAAAAGTATATAAAATGTAATAATAACACAAAAAGAAAAGATAACAAAAAAAAAAGAGTACGATTAAAAACTTACGCAACGTTACCCAATAGACCTTACGCTGCAGCTGGGAGAGATTTATAACAATCTATTATAAAGAAGTGGAAAATAAAAGTGAAACAATAATACAAAATAAAAATTAAGTAAAATTAATAAGAAAATCCAGTCACTACAACACCAAATAAAATAAGATTAAAATGCCAGGTGCCAAAAAAAAAAAAAATTTATAATAGCAAAGATGACAGTGGCTTATTTGCGTTATCTATATGACAGCTGACAAAGTGACGTCTGTGAAGTGAAAAATGCACAATAATAATAAACATCTACCGGCCCATAATTTTATAGAAAATAATGACAGTTTTAAGAGAATATTAATAGTTCTACAAATCATAGGCGGTAGGCGCAAAAGAAAAGTAAAAACTAGCTATAGTCGAGTAGCGTGAATCAACGACGACCCCTCCTGGAAACTTTAGCTTTCAGGGGCGCTGCTTTCGGAGAAGGACCAGTAACTTTAGCGGTGGATGTACTGGCAGCAGCAGCAAGATTCTCGGGCATCGATGAGCACGCAGGATATAATGACATAAGATTTTCAAGCTCACCCATGGTCGAAATCTTACGGCGCGACTTATCAGGCGTCAATACCACAATCTTTCCCTCAGCAGACCAGCAGTTGTTGATGCCGAAGTGCTTGCGGCCGGCCATAAAGACTTGATGCCGCGTCTTCGTTAAGAACTCGGATATAGTTATACCAGTCCCTTTAAGTGCGGTTTTACTATCCCAAGCTAAACGGCGTTGCTCCATATTGCTGAACCGCACCAGCACAGTTCTTGATTTGCCTTGAGATGATCCAAGCCTATGGCACACATCCAGGTGATCGGCATGAATATCATCTAACTTGAGATGCTTGGAGAGAATGTTCAGTATGGTGCCATTCAATTTCTCATGTGGTGTCTCAGCAATACCATAAAACAGCAAAATCTTTCTTCTCATTACTGTTTCATGACTATCAAGTCCCAAGGATAGCAGCTCTATCTGTGTTTTTAAGTGACACAGTGTTTTGCAGACAAAGACTTTAAAATCTGAGAAGTCCCGGGAAAGTGCACTGATGTCAGAATGAGCAAGATCTGGTACTGATGAGGCTTGGAGCAGCTTATCCTCATACTCACTCATCCGGGAACTAAAAAATCTCTCCAGCTCTTCAAGACTTTTAATCAGTTTGTGGTCCATCTTGGTTGTGTTGATACAGTGCACTTGTTGGATTGTGATAGAATCTATAGGAAAATTCAATGCAACGGTAGGTCTACTAGATGACTAACACATAAATGTATTAAAAAATACTAGATTACTATTTTATATAATTTAAATATACAGAGCTAATAATTTCACATGTGTATGTCAGTCTACCCACATGACAAATCTATACAATTTATACAATTTATTCCAAAAAGTCCATAGATATTCTAAACATAAGTGACCACAAATAACAGTGTTGAACTTCTGATATCTTGTATAGTTATAATCCCACCAAAAACATTAAATGTAAAAAAATGCCAAGTCTCTCCATACAGTCTTTCCATCGTAAAAAGTTTTGAGATCTCATAGAAGCCAAGTCCTATTCAAAATATTTTGTAGTTATAAATCAACATTTAGTAATTGTATCAATAGTTTTCTTTATATTATAATTATAGTGACTTGGCAATGAGCACAAGAAGAAACAAATAAAACGGCATATTTGGAGGAGTTGAAAGTTACACACACCGCATGCGTAAACATTAATTTTCTTTTGGTTTATCCGTGTCGTCCCAACCGAATTTCGGCAACGGCAGTCAGTCTTAGTGTACTCTCGATTCATTTACTTTCATAAAGCGATGGCCCGTAAGGTATTCTTAATTATTGTATTGGAGCATGTAGTCGGTAGTGACCATCATGATTCACACATAACAAATAATCTGATCACTGGTCTCGTCAGTAACATTTGCACATAATTCCAGGCAGCAAGCAGCTTTTAATTTGTGCTCATTGCCAAGTCACTATAATCCTTACTAATATTATAAATCGGAAAGTGAGTTTGTTTGTTTGTTTGTTTGTTTGTTTGTTTGTTCCGCTTTCACGCCGTAACTACTGAACCGATTGCTTTGAAATTTTGCAGACGTAAAGTTAGAAGTCCGGATTAAATAATAGGGTACTTTTTATCCCGAAAAAAATAGATATTCCCGAGGGAAAACAAAAATATTGTTTGCTTGATGGATGGATTGTAGATGGCGCTGTGTGTCGTTTAAAACAAGGTAATATATTGCAAACGAATATAAACATGTAAATTTAGAAGCTAAATGATACGATAATGAATCCCCGAAAATGAGGAATTCCGGAGGGATGATGTACAATTTGTTTAATCGTCTAAACTGTTTAATACGTAAGAAGTGGAATGATAGCTTTTTAAAACGTGGTGACGTTGTTTTTTTTAAGATACGTAAGAAGTGCAATGATATCTCGCGCTTTAACCTGTAGCTCATTGTTCAATCGCGAGGTTCCCGATAGCTCGATAGATGGCGTTGTGCTTTTCTGTATCGCGGTGTTAAGGTTCGCCGCGAATTAGTCTTAAGGTGTTTTGAAATCAGTGGGGCCCAGTAGGGCCAGGGCCAGCCGGGGCTGCGGGTTGTTCGAAAGAGATACCGCGGCCCTAGGTATAAAAGGCCTAGGACGGAACACGACGATTATAGTCAGTAAGAGTCTGACACTCCCTCACCGCTGCTAACCCACAGCGGAAGAGGGGTCATTTGATGATTTTACGTCGCTAAAAAAAAAAAGGTGTTTTGAAATAAATATTTTTTTTGTACTCGCTCTGGAAGCAGTGTCTAATAAACTCATACACTTATTCGGTGCACTTTTCGACTCATTTTCTTGCTGTTTTATCTTTATTCACTGATTTTCGCTTTTTTTGGTTCCTACCATTTTACATTGAATTGTGTATTTTATAGATTTTAGGTTTTAAGCAGTAGCTGTATAATAGTTAGGTTTAGTTAGTTTAGTGCTTTTTTTCTAGGTAGATATCTAAAGTAGTTATTGTTTTTTCGATAGGTTAGGTTAGGTTGTTTAGTTTAGCTCGCGAGCAATATAACCGAATTCCACGCGGGCGAAGCCGCGGGCGGAAAGCTAGTTATAATATAAAGAAAACTATTGATACAATTACTAAATGTTGATTTATAACTACAAAATATTTTGAATAGGACTTGGCTTGTATGAGATCTCAAAACTTTTCACGATGGAAAGACTGCATCGAGAGACTTGGCATTTTCTTTCATTTAATGTTTTTGGTGGGATCTCATTAATTTTTTGTAAGTGTATAAATATATATCTACTAACTTACAAACTATAACTAAACTAAATAACACGTAAAGTTCTCCGAATATCAATTGGACGTAGTTATGCAGAAACGTCCCAACCCACAAGTCACCCGAAATCGAGTTATTGTGATTGAACAGCCTAAAATTTAGCATATGGTTATCTAAACTCAATATAATTCAACAATAAAACCTCTTGTACTTTTACTAGTTAGAATAAAAAAGAATACAACTGAAACGCGTAAATGCTTATATCTCAAATTCAAGTTTAATTTGAGATATAAGCATTTACGCGTACAGTGGGTTGGAACGTTTCTGCATAACTACGTCCAATTATTACTACAATATTTTTTAGTTTCGAAATGGTTTTTCATGGACAGATGGCGCTATCAAATGAAAATTATCGAATTATTTTGAAGTACTACTTATACTGCGCTTTGTAACGAAACCATAGCGCGATTCAGACAGGTACAACGCCATCTATCGAGGGCGCATACAATATTTATCGCAATACAATGGAGTTTTAGCTTTATTAATTTAATGAATTATGAACTTTATGTATTAATTTGTATTAATGATAGTCTATGTATGACATTTATATTATTCTTTTCTATTCTATGTATGTATTCATGCAATTGAATAGGTACTTAAACAACGAACAAAGTTAACAATGCAGTCAAATTCCATACATAATGTTCTTGCCAAACCGCAAATATAAAATTGTTTTCTATGGCATATTATTATTTAATGTTTTCATAATTTTTCCTTTATATGTGGCTAATGACCTATCTTGGTGCAAAATTTGAAGTTTCTAAGTCTGCTAGAAGTACCTTAGATTTTTGATGATCTGTCAGTGAATCAGTGAGTCAGTGAGTGACAAAATGGTGTAACTTTGATCGACCGTAACTCCTAAACTATTAATTCAATTGGCATGTAATTTCGAACTTAAGCTTGTTCTTATGCCTACTATTATTCACCGAAAACCTAAACTCCTAGCTTTGTCCACGTCGAAGATATAGGGGGGGGCGAAACAGCCGCGAATCGCTTCGAGAAAAGATGGTACGGCCGTGCCCGTTTTGCTCGAGACTTGGCTGGGGCACTGCCGCGCCCCCAGATTAATGTTACAATTCTTAAAATATTTAATCAGTTCCATTGGAGGTTTCAAATCCCCGAAGCTATCAAAATATTCACAGTAGTTGTATATTTTAACGTAAGCTACCCAATGTGTTCCTTCATTCTTATAATCATCTAAATTAATGATACCACATTCAATCCGTTTCGGTGTCTTGGGCAACCTATCTCTCATGTAAACTCCTCGAAAGTATGGGATGTGGTGTGCATACTTTTGGATGTCTATATTTGTTAGAGCACGATTAGGTAGCTTAAAAGTCAGTTTTTTGGAGATTTTATATACAATCCTTTACCATTTTTATGTGCTTTAATATATAAACCCTTGCCTAAATTCAGTGACTCCATAGCACGATTATGTCGTTCTGTTTCTCGCAAATTTTGTTGACCAGCTTTGTAATCATTAACTGTTTTCGCAATACCAGCCGCACCACCTGCTAATGTTCCTAAAGCCGATAAACCAGCAAAAATCGGAATCAAAGGTAGTACACCTCCTGTTTTTGGTAATGGTATCACTCACGGTACTCGTATCTTCTGCATGCAAGGAATTATTTTCCTTGCCGCTGAATAGGCAGGTTTAATTAATGTTTTACTGTCCTTGGTGTTGTATTAGTAAGTTTAATATTATAATCTATGATAGTTTAGTTAGTTGGTGACAACACTAGCAGTAAGGAACTACACTACTAAAGTAGTCTAATGGCTGATCTTGATCTGATTGTAATTATGTTTGTGCTCCTAATAAATAATCTAAAATTATCCAAATGATGTTTGATTATAACATCATAACATGGCGCTGCGAGACAAATAAACCAACAAGGATTGAAGTCAACGCGTAATTTATATGATAGCGATTGGAAATTGGAAAGCACATTTTGCCGCAAGAAAACGAAAAACCACGCTGTGATTGAAGATGGCCGAACCTAAACGAACAGGTATTGTAGGATTAAAACCCCCAACTGGCTTAAAAAATCTAAGTATGGAAGAATACAAAAAATTTATGACGTGGTTTGAGATATACAGATTAGCGTCAGGCGCACAATCCGAAACGACTGAAACTCAGACGGCATTGTTGCTTCACTGCATGGGAGAAGAGGCCCAAGAAATACATGCTACATTTGACTTTGAAAAGGATCAAAACTTTAACTACGAGAAGGTTATTCAGAAATTTAACGAATACTTTATACCGAAAAAAAATGAAAGCGTCAATTCACATCTATTTTTTACTAGAAATCAACGAGAAGGTGAAACTTTTGATAGTTTTTATACAGAAATAAAAAAACTCAGCACAGAATGCGAGTTCGGAAAACTATTAGATAGAATGCTGCGAGACAAAATAGTAACAGGGATCGCTGACAAGAGACTAAAAGATCGCCTGCTGCGAGAAAGTGATTTAACACTAACTAAAGCCATTAAGATATGTAAAGCTGCAGAACTTGTGGAGGAGCAAATTAAGAAGATAGACAATGAACCTGGAACGAGCACAGTCAACAGTGTTAAAAAGAAGAATAGAAGCGGATCAGTGTCCGAGAAAGAAACAAGATGGAAGAAAAATACAAGGAAGGACAAATCAGATAAAGAATTTACAAGAAGTACTGAACATAGATTTCAAGAAAAGAATAAGCAGCAACAAGAATTAAAAACAGAGAAGATGATTGACTGCAAAAGATGTGGATTCCATCACAGTATCAGAAGATGCCCGGCATATGGAAAGAAATGTATGACATGTGGTAAGCTGAATCATTTTGCAAGGAAGTGCATGGCACGAAATACAAGAAACATAAAGGCAGTTCAAGAAATGCATCCAAGTGACAGCGAGGAATCATAAGGCACGTATGTAGTAAACATTAGTAATATTAATGCAGATAAAAACTGGTATGAATATGTATATTTCACAGATTTTAATAGACATTTAAAATTTAAGTTAGACTCAGGTGCACAATGTAATGTCATTTCGGTGAGTGATTGTAATAGATTTGGGATAAGAACTTTTCAAAAAACTAATTGTAAACTGACCAGTTATAGTAATGAGAAAATAGAAACATTAGGAAAAGTAGATTTAACAGTGAAGATAGGTATTAAAGTTCAAAATATAGAATTTCAAGTTTGCAAAGGTAATTATGTACCTATTCTAGGATTGCCTACTTTGATAAAATTTAATTTGATTCAGAGAACAACTAAAGAAAATATTTACAGTGTTCAGACTAAAAATTTTGATTTGCTACATAAATATAAGGATGTTTTTAAAGGAATAGGTGAGATAAAAAAGTTTGAGTATGACATTCAATTAAAGGAAGATTGGCAAGGAAAAATTGAAAGGACTAGACATATACCATTTAAATTGAAAGACAAATTAAAGGAAGAATGAAGTAAATTAGAAAGATTAGGTATAATAAGTAAGACAGAAGGTCCGACTGATTTTGTAAGTTCATTAGTAATGACAACTAAACAAGATGGAGCTATGAGAATTTGCTTAGATCCTCAATATCTAAACACACAGATTAAAAGAGAACAAATGATGATTCCCAATGTTGACGAAATAATAGCTAAGTTAAAGGATAGTAAGTACTTTAGTACCCTAGATGCGAATAAAGGTTTTTGGATGATAAAATTGACAAATAATAGTAAAAGTTTAACAACATTTAATACTCCATTTGGTAGATTTCATTTTAATAGGTTACCGTTTGGTTTAGCATCAAGCCCAGAAGTTTTTCATAGAGTTTTCAGTGAAATTTTTAAAGATATTGACGGAGTAGAAATATATATAGACGATATTTTGATTCATGCTAAAACAGAAGCTGAACATGATAGAATACTCGAACAAGTACTTAAAAAAGCTCAGGAATATAACATTAGATTTAATAGAAAAAAATGTAATTTCAAACAGAAAGAAGTTAAATACTTAGGACATGTACTAACTACAGAAGGAATTAAAATAGATCAGAATAGAAGTAAAGCTATAGTAGAGATGGAAGAACCTAAAACTCAGAAAGAATTGTTAAGATTTTTAGGAATGATAAATTATGTGGCTAGATTTATACCTAATGTGTCTGAAGTAACAGCACCATTGAGACAATTGATTAAAAAAGATGTACCTTTTGTGTGGTCAAAAGAACAAGATATTGCTTATAAAAATTTAAAGAAATTATTGATAGAACCACCAGTGTTGAGCTATTTTGATATAAATAAACAAATAGTACTCAGTGTAGATGCTTCGAAAGCAGGATTAGGCGCAGTGATATTACAAGAAGGAAAACCAATAGCTTATGGTTCAAGGTCGATGACTGAAACAGAGATACAATATAGTCAAATTGCAAAAGAGAGTTTAGCAATTTTGTATGGAATAACCAAGTTTCATCAATATTTGTATGGTAGTATATTTATAGTAGAGACTGATCATAAGCCACTTGTTTCAATTTTTTCTAAACCGCTGAATAGGTGTCCAGCAAGACTACAAAAGATAAGAATGGCTTTACAACCTTATTCATTTGAGTTAAAATACAAACCAGGAAAAGAGTTGTTAGTTGCAGATCATTTGAGTAGATCTCATTTATTAGACACAGAAGAAAACTCAGATTTAAAAGTAGAAACTCATGTAGCAATGATAATGGAAAGTTTTAGATTATCTGATGAAAAAATAGAAGAATTAGTGAAAGAAACGGCTAAAGATGAGGAATTAATGTCAGTAAATAAATACATATTAGAAGGATGGCCAGAAAATAAGTCACAGGTAGATAGTAAGGCTAAAATTTTCTATAGTTACAGAGACGAGTTGAGTAATATTAAAGGATTAATTGTTAAAGGTAGGAATATAGTAATACCTAAGTCTAAAAGACAAGAAATATTAAGAAATATACATTATGCACATTTAGGCATAGAAAAAAGTAAGATACTAGCTAGAAATTCAGTATTTTGGCCAAATATGAGTAAAGAAATAGAAGATTTAATTCAAAATTGTGACACTTGTAAAAGTTTTCAGAATGCAAATAGGAAAGAATCTATGATTGAGAAAGAAATTCCAGAAAGACCATGGGAAATATTGTCTATAGATATATTTTTTCTATATTCAAAACCATACATACTTATTGTTGATGCTTACAGTAAATATATAGAAATTCAACCATTAGATGATCTATATGCAAATACTACAATTAAAAGTATTAAAGAAATTTTAGCAAGACATGGTATTCCAGAGATTATTTATACAGATGCAGGAAGTCAATTCACAAGCTTAGAATTTAAAAGTTTCTCTAAAGAATGGAATTTCAAACATAAGATAATTAGTCCAAAACATCACCAGGGTAATGGTTTAGCAGAGAGATACATACAAACAGTCAAGAAATTGTTAAAAAAGTTAATTTATGATAAGAAAGATGTATATTTAGGTTTGCTAATGTATAGAAACACACCAATAACCACAGAAGGGAAAACACCTTCAGAATTGTTATTTAATAGGAATATTAAAACCATTTTGCCAAAATTAATTAATAAAACAGATAATAAAGACTCATATAGCCAGGAACTTTATAAGAGGCAGGATATTCAGAAAAAGTACTATAATAAAGGAAGTAGGAATTTACCAGAGTTAAGGGAAGGAGAAATTGTTAAAATACAAGATGAAAATTGTAGGAAACCACATGAGAGTGGTATAGTGATAGGTAAGGCTAGTGGTCCTAGGTCATACCAAGTAAGAAATGAGTCAGGAAATATAATAATAAGAAATAAGAAAATGTTAATTAAAGGAGGAAAATATTCTGATAAGAGTAGGATAGAAGAAGAAGGTAATTGTGAAGTTAGTGAGAGGCAAGAAGTACAGAGACAGATATTTCAAGGACAGGACATACAAAATAATATAATAAGAGACAATGAGTGTATAAGACCGTTAGTTTCTGATAATGTTACTGATGGTAGGGTGTCCAGGTCAGGGAGATTAATTAAAAGACCAAATTATCTTATAGATTTTATTTAATTAATAAGTTTAAATACTGATTTAAAAGCTGAAAGATTTTGTTTAGTTATTAAGTTAAAATGTTAAGTTGATTATAAATAAGTTTAAAGATTAAGAAACTGTATCATGCTGATTAAGAAGTATCTTGTAGAAATACAAAGGTTGTTAACTGTCATTGAGTAATTTCCATATTAGTAGTAAACAAATAAATAATTAAAATAACTAAATAATTAAGGAGTTGTGTATCTTGTATTAATCCACTATAGTTTGATCTGTTAAAATAATAATTTTGTAAGTAAAGGTTAACTGTAAAACATCTAATGCTCTTGTAGTAAAGTAATTCTGTGTTGATAATGTTAATGTTGAATTGGGTCTTAAGAAAATGTAAAAGGGAAGGATGTTGTATTAGTAAGTTTAATATTATAATCTATGATAGTTTAGTTAGTTGGTGACAACACTAGCAGTAAGGAACTACACTACTAAAGTAGTCTAATGGCTGATCTTGATCTGATTGTAATTATGTTTGTGCTCCTAATAAATAATCTAAAATTATCCAAATGATGTTTGATTATAACATCATAACACTTGGGACTTAGTTTCTTTATTTTTGATTTTATTTTTGATACAAAACTTTTAAATGTTTTAGCACCAGATCCAGACTTCATTTTGGCTTTCATTACTTTACTTACTATCCATGAGCTAAGTTTTTCACCTTTACCAGCATCTTTCGATTTAAGCCTTTCTTTCGCCATGTTTAGTAATTGCAAATCAGCCTTGTGACGATTGTCTAAGTCTTTATGATTTGCATATGCTATGTCGTGTTGCTTGCAAGCTTCGTCCAGCTTATTAATACCTCTATCACCTCGTGCTAACCGTTTGCTAAGTTTAGTTCCTGTTGAGTCACATACTCAATACCATCGCGCCGGGTGGAGCCACCGGCGACTGCACGAGCGACGAGCGCCGGCTGCCCCGCGCGCCCTTCACATCAGTCAGCTGTTGCACCGCTTCGAGCACGGCTGCGCTTACGCACTTCTTAGTTTCCGTCGCGTTAATATTGTAACATATTGTAACAGTCCCTTATTTTATTATACCAGTTTATACAGTCCACCAAGTTTAATTTACCATCCGAATCATCATATACAACACATCACTGAGCTATCGTCGCGACCATTGGTCCTTCTCCCGTGAAGTTGAAACCAAAACGGAATTTTCCAAATTCAAAAAGCCAACGGTTCATCGGTTGGAGAACAAAGAACTTCGTCTTCGCCTTCAAGCTTCGCGGAAGATCATCATTTTTGCGTGTCATCGTCTGCATTTGGGTCTTCGTGAACGTCGATACGGCTACGGCAGCCGTCTTTATCAAGTTCCACCAACGGGCGGCGCAAAAGGAGGTCGTCGAGCGAGGGTCTTGAGGGTCTTCATACATCGTGCCAGCATCGCATAATTCATCGTGTGTGGTGCTACATATTCGTTCGCATTTTGGTACATTGAGATTACCGGCACGGTTTCATTTAAACCGTCTTAGCCGACGTCAAGTCAACGGACGAACAATAATTGGGACTGCATCAACTCAGCGTTTGCAAATTACTTCTCAAGATTGTCGTCGTGCATCGAGAAACGTGAAGAATCTCCTCGTCACAATCAACATAAGTGGTTTGCGTCAACAAAACCGTGAGATCGTTCCAATTTATTATTCCTTATTCACATTTTCATATTAATTATTATCATAGTAATCATACTTCCTTAATTTCATTCCCATATTGCTTTAATTTCTTCGCATTAGAATTAGTGCAAATCATCTTTCAAAACAATTTTTTTTTTCTTCCACCCGCATTGAATTTAGACTGTTACATCTTGCGTCATCATTCCATATCTCATTAGTGCTTAGTTTGGATCACCTTTAGTGTTCATTGTATTCATTTACATTTATCATTTATGCAATTTAAATTATTTTTACTGTGTTTTAACATGTCAATTTGTGTTTAGAGTGACAAAGCAATTTAATGCACATTTAAGCTCCTTGAAAAATTTTCATAGCAAAACACGCCTCTGCAATTTAGTCAAATAATTATTTCCGCAGCGTATTGCTACTACTTTTTTGCTAGGCTTTTTGCGTTAAGCAACATATTGCCTTTACTTTTTTAATAGGCTCTTTGCGACAGTTAAGCGCCTGGACATATTTTAATAGCAAATCTCGCTTTGAATCTTTGTTTAAAATTTTCATCAGGCATTTAAATAGAAGTTAGATTACTGTTGTAGCTTTATTAAATAGTAACTAAATATGTCTGACATTAAAACGCTTATTAAAAAGCGAGCTGCGCTTAAGGCTAAGCTTACGCAGTTCACAAATTATTTAAATGTAGTCAAGTCTTGCGAAAAGTTAAGTGAGACTCAGCTCATTGAACTTGAACAACGGTTAATTGCGTTCGAAAATTCATATGAGAAATATGACACGTTACAGATCAGCCTGGAAGAAGCAGTGGAGGAACCCAGTGAGCAATATGCGGAACGCGAGGAATTCGAGAACTTGTACTACGCGCTGCTTGCTTCTGCGCGTCAGCTGGTCGGCAACGCTCGCCGGGAGTTGTCGGCGGATTCCGCGTCTGAGGTTGTATCTGGTACTTCTCACACACACAAACACACATCAGTTCGTCTACCCAAAATTGATTTACCTTAGTTTTCTGGCAGCTATCATGACTGGCTAGAATTTAGGGACACATTTATTTCCATCATACATAATAATGAGAGCATAGACAAAATAAACAAACTGCATTATCTTCGTGCTTCTTTAAAAGGCAGTGCCTCTCTCATTATTGACAATTTAGACTTTAGGTCAGATAATTATGACGCCGCTTGGAAGTTGCTCTGCTCAAGGTATGACAATAAGAGACTGCTTGTTAATAATCATGTTCAAGCCATTTTTAATGTAAACAGCATCAGCAGAGAATCAAGTAAGGCATTACGTCATTTAGTTGATACAGTTAACAAAAATTTAAGAGCTTTGTCCACTCTTGGTCAGCCTGTACAGTATTGGGACACTTTGGGCTTGATCAGGTGACGAATCGTGAATGGAAAGAGCACAGGAATTCGTTGTCTGACCCTCCAACGTTAGACATTTTCATTAATTTCATCAGCAATAGAGCTGACTTATTGGAGACACTAGAAGAGTCTAGACCTTTAAAATCTAGGTCTGAAGGCACTGCTGACAGTTATCATAGGTCAAAATCTTTTGCATTAACATGCGATTCTTCAAACTTAAAACTATTATCTTGTCCCATGTGTAAGGAAAAGCACTTCATTTTTCAGTGCGACCAATTTAGAGCTTTACCTGTTCAGGATAGGATAAAGAAAGCTCACGCTTCAAAAGTTTGTCTCAATTGTCTTCGACCAGGTCATCACGCACAAACATGCAAGTTAAGTCATTGTAAATATTGTCCTGAAAAACATAATACTTTGCTGCACACTGATAAAGAATCTCCTCGCACACAAAACATAGTTCTTTCTGCGAATCACCTAAATACTGCAAAGGTTGTATTACTGTCCACAGCGGTCGTGAAGGTGTCCGACGCTGAAGGCAACCTCCATGATGCCAGACTGTTGTTGGACAACGGAAGCACTGCGAACTTCGTAACTGAAGACTTCTGCCGCAAGCTACGTATCCATTCTTATCCCATTACATCTAATGTAAAAGGCATAAATGACCAGTCTTCGATATGCTCACGTGGCTGTATAATTTTAATTAAGGCAGGCCATAGTGAGTTTGAGATAGAGTTGGATTGCTATGTCATATCACAAGTTTCTTCTTCTGTACCTAATACTTTTATTCATACAGATAACATTTGTTTACCTAGCAATATAGTTCTTGCCGACCCTAACTTTTATACTCCGTCTTCCATCGACATCCTTGTCGGAGCGGAAGTATTTTGGGGTATCATAGGCATGAATCGCATTCCGCTAGGGAAAAACATGCCTACCTTAGTAGACTCAAAATTAGGCTGGATAGTAACAGGCGTTGTACAGCAGCCTAATCATTCATTTCCTCACACTTCTTTTCTTACTCTTACAGACGATTTACGGCTGGGTTTGAATCGTTTTTGGGAGCTGGATTCAGTACATCCACAACACAAACAGACATGCGAGGAGCGATCCTGCGAAGACATTTTCGTAGAGACCACCTATCGCGATGCGGATGGACGGTTTGTTGTTACAATTCCTCTTAAAGAATCGCCTGACGTGTTAGGTGACTCATATTCAATGGCCAAGCGTCGCTTTCTTTCACTTGAACGTCGTCTGGCCAAAGACGCTTACTTAAAACAACTTTATGTCAGCTTCATGACCGAGTATATAGAGTTAGGCCATATGTCTGAATATAACAGTCACCTTAACACTACGTCTTCTTACTCTAATTACTTGCCTCATCATGGAGTATTGAACGAGTCAAAGTCTACAACCAAGCTTAGAGTTGTCTTTGATGCTTCAGCTCGTACTACATCAGGTAAGTCTTTTAATGACATTCAAATGGTTGGGTCTACTCTTCAAGATGACCTTCTATCCATATTGCTGAGGTTTCGCCAACATATGATAGTCGTAAGAGCAGACATCGAGAAGATGTATAGAGTTACTATCGTAAACGACATTCATAAACCTCTACAAAAGATATTATGGAGAGCAGAACCGACACATCCCTTAAAAACCTACACTCTAAATACAGTGACGTATGGCACTGCTTCTGCCCCATTCCTAGCAACTAGATGTCTCATGCAGCTTGCTCGAGAGTGTGATGATCCATCAACGCGCTCTACCATAGAGCATGACTTCTATGTTGACGATTACCTTTCTGGAAACTCATCTATTAAGGAAACGATAGACAAGTGTCGACATGTTATTGAAGTCCTTAAGTCTGGTAAGTATAACTTACGTAAATGGCAATCCAATTCACCTGATGTACTAAAGGCCATCTGTGAGGATAGAGTCGGTTCAGATTTCGTCACTCTTAGTGAAAATGAAACGTCGAAGACTCTAGGTCTACACTGGAGGTGCTCTACGGACACATTTTCTTTTTCTATTAGCGTCACTCCCAGTAATAGTACTACGAAACGTCAGATTTTGTCCACAATTTCCCAAATATTTGACCCGATCGGCTTAGTTGTTCCCTGCATAGTAGAGGCTAAGATTCTAATGCAGAATTTGTGGCTTACAGGTTGCTCTTGGGATGAACCCGTTCCTGAAGAGATTCAGCATGTTTGGAGTGACTTCCTACACACCCTTCCTCGTCTGAATGAACTGAACATACCCCGCTGGGTCACTTGTGAGTCAGTAGTATCATTACAGTTGCATGTCTTTACTGATGCCTCGGAAAAGGCATACGGCGTGTGTATATATGTACGCAGTGAACTCAATAACGGCAAGGTTCACGTCCATCTTCTCACAGCCAAAAGCAAGGTTGCCCCAGTTAAATCTACGACCATTCCCCGCCTCGAACTCTGTGCAGCATTATTGGGATCACGTCTCTACCTTAAGGTCCGTCAATCACTAACATTGGAGTTTAACGAGGTATACTTCTGGTGCGACTCTACCATTGTGTTAGGCTGGTTGTCTGCATCACCAACACAGCTAAAGACCTTTGTTCGACATAGAGTTACTGAGATACAGGAAGCTACTGCGGGAAGGCCATGGCTCTACGTTCCTTCACTTTCAAACCCCGCAGACCTCGCTTCGCGTGGACTCAGAGCGGACAAACTAGTGTCGTCATCGTTGTGGTGGTCAGGACCTCAATATCTTCTTGAAGGTACATCTTGTTGGCCCAAATTTCCAACATCAAATAATCTGGACTTAAATCTTCCTGAAACAATTTCAACATACCATATCGACACTATTAATTCAACAGAAAATCTTATTAATTCTTTATTTCCTAAATATTCGTCAAATCTTAATAAATTACAACGCATGATTGCATATGTGTTACGATTTTGTAAAAAATGCAGAAAACAGGCATCAGCGTACGGTGCACTTACTTCTTCAGAGTTAACCACTTCTTTACATATTCTTTGCCGCTTATCTCAGCAGGACTCATTCCCTGAAGAGTACAATTTGCTCTCAGCAGGCAAAGAACTACCTGCTAAAAACAAACTGCTTTCCTTGTCTCCATTCTTTGACGCTAACTGTAATGTAGTTCGTGTCGGAGGCAGGTTGCATAACTCATTTTATGACTACAATGTCAAGCATCCCATCTTGTTGTCCAGCTCTAATGTTGTTTGCAAGTTGTTGTTTAATATGTTCCACTTACGTTTGTTACATCCAGGACCTCAGCTCTTACTTGCCACGATACGTCAACACTTCTACCCTATTGGGGGCAAGAACTTGGCTAAAAAGGTCACACATCAATGCGTGAGATGCTGTAGAATCAAGGCAAGCACTATCCAGCCCATGATGGGAAACCTTCCAGAGCAACGCTTGCACCTAGAGTTTCCGTTCTTGGATTCAGGCGTCGACTATGCTGGACCTGTCATGATAGCTGACCGTAAGGGACGAGGGTGTAGGCTCATTAAATGTTTCATATGTGTTTTTGTGTGTCTAGCTACCAGAGCCGTACACCTCGAACTAGTGTCGGACCTTACAAAAGAGGCTTTCCTAGCTGCCTTAAACCGGTTTATTGCTCGCAGGGGGAAACCACGTAACATCTTCTCCGACAACGGTACAACGTTTGTTGGGGCTTTCAATGAGTTGGCTAACTTACTTTCACAGGACATGAACCTAAACTTAATTGATCCAGGCATTAACTTCTCATTTATACCTGCGTACACTCCTCACTTTGGCGGATTATGGGAGTCCGCAGTTAAATCTACAAAACACCACCTTAGGAGAGTTCTAGGTTTAACTAATTTAACCTTCGAAGAGATGGCAACATGTCTTATTCAAGTGGAGGCCATCCTGAACTCCAGGCCCTTAACTCCACTCTCCAACGACCCTTTAGACCTTACTCCGTTAACTCCAGCACATTTCCTGATTGGACGCTCACTCGTTATGTTGCCTCATCCACAGATCGAGAACACCAACATCTCCAATCTGCAACGGTTTCGACGCGTCGAATGTCTGAAGCAGCATTTTTGGAATCGTTTCTCTCAGGAATACATAGTGTGGCTGCAACAGAGAACGAAATGGCATCGGTCATCGGGAGAGCTGAAGGAAGGAACACTCGTCGTCATCAAAGACAAAAGCTTACCGCCTTTACTCTGGCTTCTAGGGCGCATCACTCGGGTGCTTCCTGGCAGAGACGGCATAGCAAGGGTCGCCGACATCCATACACGAAAGGGTGTCATACGGCGCGCCTTTAACACCATCTGCCCTCTACCTGTCGCTGTTGAAGACTCTTCAACGGGGGGAGGATGTTGAGTCACATACTCAATACCATCGCGCCGGGTGGAGCCACCGGCGACTGCACGAGCGACGAGCGCCGGCTGCCCCGCGCGCCCTTCACATCAGTCAGCTGTTGCACCGCTTCGAGCACGGCTGCGCTTACGCACTTCTTAGTTTCCGTCGCGTTAATATTGTAACATATTGTAACAGTCCCTTATTTTATTATACCAGTTTATACAGTCCACCAAGTTTAATTTACCATCCGAATCATCATATACAACACATCACTGAGCTATCGTCGCGACCAGTTCCTGGTCCACAATAATTGTATCCTGGTAAATGAACTTCGAATGGTAGATTATCAATTATAGTGTTAACAAGTTCACCACCTTGCATTGTCCAAAGCTTAATGAAGCAAAGATTACAATAATTAATGTTTATATAGGTAATGTAAAAATGATTTTAACCCATTATAGCAGATTTATCAATCCAACTGTTTTCTTCTTTGTTTAAACCAAGCCATTTCACAAATAGTTTTGATCCTTTTCTTTTTAAAACCTTTTCAATCAGATAAACACCGGGACAGTGAGATTTTTGTAGTTCTTGCTCATAAAAGGTTCCTAGTATGGGTTGATTTCTCTGGTCTTCTATGTAATACGTTATTGGGTAGGTAACATTAATTTTCTTTATGGTGAATAACTCAGTTGACCAATTAGGTGTCTTTCTCCTTTCTCAAATTTGTGTTTGTATTTACTGATGCGTACATAATCGCCTACTTTAAACTTAGGTTTTTTTGTATGGAGAGAGGATATTTTCTTTAATGTTCTGTTAATATTTTCTTTTATATCGTGTTCATTATATTTATTTACTTCAATCGGTTTATATTTTATAGTCCGATGCTTTGTATTATTATATGTCTTCAATATTACATCTAACGGTTGTCCTAACCACTTGTAGTTTCCATTGTAGCTAAAAGATTTATACAACTTATTTTTAATAGTTCTTATTAGTCTTTCAAAAATCGAAGCTTTTTTGGTTGAAAATGTTGAGTAATGGTTGATATTGCTTGTCTTCATAAGATTCTGAAACGTGTTGTTATAAAATTCGGTCCCCATATCCGTTTGTAAATTAACAGGTCTGCGATTACTATCAATCAATATCCTTTCAAATGCATGAGTAACATCTTGTTTATTTTTTGATTTCAATGGTACTGCCCAAGCATACTTTGAGAAGCAATCAATAACCACTAGCACATAATTGTAACTTTTATTATACTTTTTTAAGTTTTGCATGTCCATCAGATCGGCTTGCCACAAGTCATCGATTCCTTTTAAAATAACTGAACGCCTCAGGAAATTTCTTCGCGCGGCTTTATGTATTTCGTTGACTATTTGCTGTTTTGCCATTAGGGAGATTTTTAACTAACTTGTCTACTTCAGCTTTGGTATAAAACTTGTCTTCGAAATCAATCAAAACGTCCGATGACTTTGTTTTTAAATAAGACTTAACTGTATTTTGAGCATCCAATATAATTTGAGAACGCAATGAAGAAATCAATCTATTGAATTCTTGTACCGTGTGAGCATTCATTCGATCTACATAATCCTTGTTCACAACTTCGTCTCCTTCGACGGGCGATCTTATTCCTTTCAGTCTAGTGGATTTTAAATCATAGTCTCCCGTTTCTGACTTGCACAGAGCGTTCTCATTAAAGTCTAGTAACTCTGTTAATCTTAATCTTTTATGAACGTGATGCCCAAATTTGTCTACGTTCATATTTAGATGTATATTAATGGAAGGTTAACAATAAAATGAATACATTTTTTAAAATCATTTATTTATTTATAATTTTATTTTCACGCAATTCTTCAATGATAGATATAATTTCATTGTTTACTCCAGTGTTACCAGCATCTCGAGAAGCTATCAGTAATTTTAACCTATCCACTAGTTCATTTGGATCATTCCAATATACAAAATCTGTATTCTTTTTCAACATTTTTGTCAATAACATTCCTTTTCCCTTCGGTAGAGGGTCTTGAATGGTACTTCGTAGTTTAAAAAGTGGCTTAATAACTTGTAAATATTTCTGTCCCTTATTACTTTTTATTGGTTTACTGGAATCATAGTCTCGTCGATGAGCATTTGTATCGAGTAGCATTGACTTATAGTGTTGCATATCACTGTCGGTTACCAAACTTAAATCTACATCTTTCTTTAGCAACAACTGTTTCAAACCAGGTGTATTTTGATATTTGCGTCCAGACACGGTAATATATTCTTCGCTGATTGTTATGCGAGTTGAACCTAGCATCAAGTTCCCATCCTTCACTCTGACGCCATATGGGACCCCGGCGAGTGCTTCTGGTGATATTGACCAAGAGGATGTATCACCCTGTTTATTTTCAACTAATGATTGAAATGAATAATCACTTTCCTTGTCAGATTCATAGTTACTCAGGTTTCCTTTCTGAGAAGCCGAATCAATAAATGAAATATCTGCTTCTTCAATTCCCGTAGTATGTAAACGAGGCGGTTGCTGGCTTGCATTTGCAATTAGGTTGAGAGGTTCTGTTACAAGCTTGAACACTGACTCCAGTGTCTGTTTATTATCAATCTCAATGTCTTTCATCTTTCGTATTTTTTTCTTAACAGCTTCTGCAGCATCAACAATTTGTCTTTTTAGTGATTTTTCCATTTTTAGATCTTGATAGATTAAGCGTTGTTTAATGAATAATAATATTGCAAAGGTAAGATACTTAAATATTAATTATCTTAATCAAAGACTACAAATGTGGAACAATCCTTATTAATAACTACATAATTGTAAGGTTCATTCCATTGGCGATGCAAAGATTCTAACTAGCGCCTCTAGTGTCAAAATTGTGAAGCTGTCTAAGAACGACACTTTGACAGATATCCGTACATTTTGTGTCAAAATACCGCGCGTCAAATTAAAAAGAAAAAAGTGTCAATTTTTATCGTGACATAAATTGTATAGAAATGGCTGTCAGTGTCGTTCTTAGACAGCTTCTTAATGTCGCCACTAGAGGCGTGCGCGTAATCTTTGCATCGCCAATATTTTTGAACACATTTCACGAAATTCGAGCCATGTCATATCAGTGTTGACATGTTCTTCATAAATATGTTTCAAGCTAATTTCATCTCGTTTAAAAAGTATAATTAAGTTAGCATTGTCCCTAACTAACTGTTTAGGAATTTTACTGTATGTCTGGTTAAGGTAAAAACAATCAATACATTTGTGTCTTCCCATCGCAAAGTAATCACGCATATTGTTTTGGTTTTCGCAAGCAGCATCATCAAATATGATCACAGAATTAGATTTTGCCTCCTGGACACTTAGTACTTCTTCATTACCATGATATTTCTGGAATGAGACACCAGAAACTCGTTGTAAAACTTGTTCTAAGAAAATGTATTTGGGTTGATGTAGAGTTTTCGAATAAACATAAACATTTTGAAATCGTAATCCATTCTCATGTATGAGAAGACCTATTAACAAATTAGTTTTTCCACAATTGGAGGGCCCGCAAATAATACAATGTACAGAGTTAGGTAGTAGCTCTCCATGACGAGAACCAGCATTTTGAGGCTCAATGCAAACTGTATTCACATGTAATGATTGTGGTTGTTTGACAAACTTCATAGTTACACGTGAAACAAATAGACTAATAATGACTCCATTAATTTGTTACATTTACATTTATAAATACTATTACGTCAGCAAACACTAAATATGGTAAACTGAACAGGTAAGGCGATTCTTGATTATTGAGCGTCCTGAATCACTGTGTCAGTCAAGTCGATTGTGTATTATTGAGCATTCTGAGGCACTGTCCTGTCATATTCATAAACCGTACCACTACTACTATTTATTTTGCATTACTAACTACTATACCGAGTCGGGCATTCGGGAAAAGTGGTCCAGAATGCCCAATAATATACTACTAGAGATGACAAACTATCAGATAGTTACATCAAATTTATGAAGAATTACCTAGAAATGGGACATATGAAAGAGAGCAGACCGGGCTGCAACACGGAATGCTACTTACCTCATCATAGAGTACGCTGTGCACGTTCGATTTTCATCATATGAGATTTAGCTGCAGATCCCCATGAGACGATACAGTAACTGAGAATTGATTGGCAAAGTGAGAAGTAAACCATTTTTACTACAGCTTCGTCGGCCACCTTACCCAAGCGCTTGAATATATGAAGCAGCATTCGAACTCTATTACTCAGTGTATTTATGTGGGTTGTCCATGCAATTTTGCAGTCTAGATAAATACCTAAGTATTTTATGGAGTTGGTGTTTTCTATTTGAGGGCAGGAGCAACTATTGGAGTTTTGGCAGGAATGGAGACGAAAAGTAATAGTTTTACGAGGTGCTGTGCGCTTGGAAATAAAAAAATTAACTGCTTTAGTTTTGTCAGTTAACTACTTTTTCGAGAATTTTTGAAAGAGTAGTTAACAGAGAGATAGGTCGATAGTTGGCAGGAGTTTTAGGATCACCACTTTTATAGATTGGACAGACATTTGCTATTTTCAAGCAGTCAGGAACTGTACTTTGAGAAATGCTTAAGTTGCAGAGAATGGAGATGGGTTTAGCCAGGATGTGAATGCAATGTTTAAGCAATTTATTATTAATACCATCTGGCTCAGAGGCTGATGCCGATTTGAGAGTAGTGATGATTTTGGCAATTTCATGTTCATCTGTCGGGGACAAGAAAAAGGCGTTAGGGTTGTTGTTAGCAGGAGAATAAAGTCCTATGTTGTTCGCTAGTTCAGTTTCGGTTAACTTTAGCTCCTTGAGGGTTTTTGATGCAAGTTCTTCGCCGACCGTTGTGAAATATCCATTGACTTTATTTAGAGTACTAACGGGGTTATCGTTATTTGCCAGAAGCTCCATGTTACTAGATTTTTTGTCTTTGATGTTGCATATTTTCTTAATTTCTGACCACATTTTTTTACAGTCACCCTCGGCATTTTGTAGCTGTTTCCGTTCGTAGTCTAATTTAAGATTAGTTAAGATATTGTTACAATAATTTCGGTAATTTTTGTACTCTAATTGTATGACTGGGTTATTAAGAGTTTCCTTTTTCTTAGCTTTGATGTGCAGTAAATCTCTACGCCTGATACATTTTAAGAGGTTTTTGCTAATCCATGGCTTGATTATAATATCAGAATTGCGGCAAGTACTCTTAGTAGTATGGTTATTAATTTTGCTCGTTAACATCTCAACAAAACCCTCAAATGCAGCTACGACATTGGTTGACCCATAAAGCCAGTCCCAAGATTCATTTTCTATGTCTTGTGTCAAGTTTTGGTAGTTTATTTTAGTTTTAATTTTATCAATAGGAGTCCTAGGTAACTCTCTGTGCACGCTGAATAAGACTGTTTCGTGATCAGTTATACCTGTTTCACAAACAATTACTGTGGCGGGATTTTTGGTTTTGAGCAGGACGTGGTCAAGGCAGTTATTACCACGAGTTGGGAAAGTGTGGCCTGGGTAGTATCCGTGATGGCTGATTAAATCTAAATAGTTGGTGGAACGATTGTCACAGAAGCCCGGCTTAATATCAAGGTTTATATCACCAACTACAGCGCAGGTTTGACCTTTGCATGAATTCATTGTGTCTACTAGAGACTCGCAAAAATTATTTATGTTAGTGAAGGATGGTGATCTGTATAATGCAATGATAGACAGTGCATTACCAATATTTATAGTTACGCAGTTTGAATCTTTGAAAGAGGGTTCAGACACATTGGCACAAAGAGATGATTTTGTGAAAACTACTATCCCATCATTTTGATTAAAATAATGTTTTGAGTTGAAACAAGTGTAGTTATTGATATGCGGGCAGACTGACGTAGGATCGAGCCAGCACTCGGTTAGTATAATTATATCAGGAGAGAACTTAAGTCTACTTAATAATACTAAAAAATTGACAATTTTTTTTCCAATACTCCGTATATTTTGGATCACAACCGAGTACTGTTGTTCGACTTTACCTGTGTATGTGTTGCTGGGGAGTTTGTTCCGCCACTTCTTCTCCCCAGCCAAAACACATAGGAAGTGGCGAAGGGCGGGCGTTTGGGGGCTGTCTTTTGTTCTGACTAATTTGAATAAACGTTTGAGTTTCGAGTTTTTTTGAGTTTTGAGTTTGTTTGAGTTCTAGAGTTTGATTTCAAGCAAAAACCTGGGAGCAGTTATTCTCCCTAGCAGAAGAGGGGCTGTCAACAGTAGCACAAACACTCAACAATAACCTATTAACTCTAAATATAAAAAAGACCAAAGCAATCACATTCTTCAAAACCATGACGTCCAGTCCGCCTTCTAACCTTTCACTCAAATTCCACACATGCCATACAAACACACCAAAAGATAGCTGCTCTTGCGAACAAATACAACGCACTCACTCTATTCGATACCTCGGCTTAATTATTGATGAAAATCTGTCGTACAAAGAGCACATCCAGTCTTTATGCACGCGAGTCAGAAAGCTCATCTATATTATGAAAAAACTAAGAGATCGGCCATCTAAAGACACACAGCGCATGGTCTACTACGCCATATGTCAATCTATAATTCAATACGGAATATCTATCTGGGGAGGAGCTGGCAAAACCACTCTCATAGAACTCGAGAGAGCCCAAAGGGCGGTCATCAAGGTGCTCCTCAAGAAGCCATTCCTATATCCCACAGACACCTTATTCAACGAATTTGGTGTACTTCGAGTCCGTCAACTCTATATTCTAAATGCATACCTACACACATTCAAACAACTAAAAAAAAGACCGGATTACCAAACGCTGATATCTAAAAGAACTAACCAAGTCCCAGTACCACGCACCATCTTCCTCCTAGCCAGAAGATGCCCTACATACCTGCACACTACAATATTCAACAACGTCAACCGTAGTATATCCCGCAGCACAAATGAACTTCCGTATTTCGCATGCAAAAAGGTGATCAAGAAATTGTTAATGGAACTCACATACGAAGAAACCGAGAATATTCTCACCGCTTCATCAACACTTGAAAAGACACACTAACTCACACATACCCTCACAGACACCACCTACACACAAAACACACACGAAACCAACCATCACACACAAAACACGAACACAAACACCAAACATCACACACAAAACACGCACACAAACACCAAACATCACACACAAACACCAAAAAACATACAAAGATCTACCTATTAGAAGAGGATTTCATTTCTTTTTCTTTTCATGTTATTATTTTATTTTTCTCTTTTTCTTTTTTTGAACTTAATTGTCCAGAGAAACAAAACAATTAATTTGCACGAAAAAGCAACTTATGTTTTCAGTTTTTGACCTCATTAACCTAATTTAAATTTTATTTTATTTTTATTACTTTAATGTCCAGAGAGAGAACTATTTATCTGCAAGAATGCGATTTATGTTTTAGTTGCTGATCTCCTTTTATATATGTTAATTTAGTTTTATATATTCATAAAGTGTCCACCGATTACATACAAAATAATGTTAATGTTATTATCTGACCTACAATCAGAATTTACGCATAAAAACCACAATGTAATTAGAAAATAGGTCCCCAAGATACAGGCACAGCCTAGTTTGGGGACCACAGAACTGATAAAAATGACTCTCGTAATATAGTTACAGTTTACCTTTATTGTAATCTACCTCATAACATTAAGAAGTGATTTGCGAATGTAACTGTGGATCAATAAACGAATTTATTATTTATTTATTTATTATTATCTCTTTGCTCGATTACCCTAGCTGATGTCGGACGATAGTGCTATCATCCAGTGCCCTATCCAGGTTTACGCCTAGGGACCTTGGGCAGTTCATGTGCGCGATACGTACGACTCTCCAAACGACATCTATCTCGTGGTTAGCCATGCGGTTGCGTAGATGGTAGGCACAAGACGTGAGTTTTGGCAGGATTGGGTGTTAGGGTGTTTTCCTTATAGCAGCAGTCTCGTTCCTTCAGAGCCGCAGAGAGCCCGGTCTCAACCTCTTCAAACGGCCAGCATAGATATAGCTGGTGGTATTAGGTGGTTTCGGCTGATCGTTTGGTTCTATTTGGTCTCAAACCATATAGCGCTTGATGGAGGCGTTATGTATGTTGATTTGCGTGCTTGATGGAGGCATTGTGTAGAATCACGATATGTGTTGAGATGTTGATGTGTGATTAATTATGGTAGTTTTTTTTAAATTAATGAAATCGTAGATGATGAAAGCTAGGTTCACAGGGTTGACATGTGTGTATGCTTGTGTGTTGCGCTTCAATCACAGGTTTGATTGACTGTTACGTTGAACACTTGTCACAGGGATGGCTGAAGTGTGTACCTTATGTACACAGTCACAGGGATGACCTGGTTTCTGTTTATCAATTATAACCTGAAATTAGAATATTTCAGTTTTGCGTCATTTAATTGAATTGTGCATCAGACTACAGATTTTTGGTAAGGTGTTACATTCACCTACTCAGTAGTACCGGGGTGACTTGGAAAAGACCCGTTGGCCTTTATTTTATTTATTTATACTTTTAATTCAGGCACCTAAGGCCCATAAAAAATACATTACAAAAATATAAAAATATTTAAACTAATACATAAGGTTGTAACAATAAAAATACAATACTATAATATTTAACTTAAGATGCTATACATACATACGAAATAACAATGTAAATGTGATAACGGCATCGGGGTGACCAGGAAGAGACCCGTATACATCTGTGGTACAGTTGGTGTCATGTCACTGTGGTTGTGGTTGTGGTCCCTAGGAGGCCAGGATGGGCTGAGAGCTCGGCTAAGGGACACGACGGTTATGTGAAGCCTATCGAGTAGAAGGCGTTGATGTGAATGACAACCGTAGCTGTAATGATTTTGTAATTTACAAGTTCAGTCTGACTAGCAATTGGATCTTTCTTTAATTTCGTGCTATTTTGCTATTCTTAAAACCCATAACATGTGTTTATTTATTTAATACTTCTTGCACATATAGTACAATGGCGGACATAACGCCTAAGGCGTTCTCTACCAGTCTAACTTTGGGTGGCGGAGAGAAAGTGTTGGTAGGTGCAAACAAATCCGAAAAACTAGTATGAAACATAAACCTACATATATTAAAGTACACAAATAAGTTAATAATAATATATATGTTTATATATAACTATATAAAAATATGTACACTACATACAATACAAAAAAAAAATAAAAAAAAAAATAGAAGAATAGATCCAGAGAAGAATAGATTTTACAAAGAAGGAAGAGTGTATGATATCAGAACGATGTGTAGGACATCGTAGAAGGCGATTTTCGAAAGAGCGTAAATTTTTGTCATGATGTGAGCCAAGATATTTGAAATGAGAAGTTAAATAAGAAGGTGCAGTAGGAGTGTGAAGAATAGAGAAAAGAGTAGTCAATGCCCTCACCTCACGACGCTGCCTAATAGGCAGCCATCTGAGCTGCGTTCGATACACTGACAAATGATCGTACTTGCGAAGATTAAACACGAATCGAATGCAATTATTGAGAAGCCGTTGCATCGAGGAGTGAGACAAGGGGATGTTATTTCCCCGAAACTGTTCACTAATGCAATGGAGGATAACCAGTTAAGTTCATTCCTATCCAAGAATAGACTTCTTAATCCTTTCCAATCCGGTTTTCGTCCTGGTCATAGTACTGTAACAGCCTTGGTCAATATTACGGATGACATCAGACTTGGCATGGAAAATGGGAAATTAACGGTACTGGCGCTGCTGGACTTCAGTAATGCCTTTAATACCGTTGATTTCGATATTTTGCTCGGTATACTTAGCTCTCTTAACATATCTCCAACGGCCGTTGATTGGTTTCATAGTTACCTGTACGGGCGCCGGCAACGTATTCGCATTGAAGATAAATACTCTTCGTGGTGTGAAACGAGTGCTGGTGTGCCGCAGGGTGGCGTTTTATCTCCATTACTCTTCTCTATTTTTATTAATTCCATCTCAAATAAACTGCTTTCTTCCTACCACCTGTATGCAGATGATCTTCAAATTTATTCGCAAGCCCAGTTGGGGGAACTATCCGAAGCTATCGAAAAAATTAATAAAGACCTTTCCCAAATAGCTGAGTGGAGCAGGTGCTACGGGCTTCAAATCAACCCGTTAAAAACTCAGCTGATTGTCATCGGTAGCTCTCGGATGGTTTCTAAAATTGATTGGTTTGAACTCCCTCAAGTCATGTATGACGGTGTCCAAATTCCCTTTAGCACTAAGGTTAAGAACTTGGGTGTATACTTTGATAGCCGAATGTCCTGGGAGCCGCAGATTCAGGAAACCAGTCGACGGTTATTTGCATCTGCAGGATCCTTAAGACGGCTGCGAAATTTCTTACCCATTGCCACAAAAATTGCGCTTGCACAGTCTCTTCTTCTTCCTATTCTTGACTATGCTGACGCCAGCTATCTTGATCTCAGAGAGGACCAGCTAAATAAACTTGAGCGCCTTCAGAATGTTTGTATAAGATTCATATTTGGTTTACGCAAATATGATCATGTGTCAGAATTTCGTGTTAAGCTCAAGTGGCTTCCAATAAGACTTCGCCGGAACGCTCACATACTCTCCTTGCTATATAGTATTCTTTTTCACCCTACGTCCCCTTCTTATCTTAAGAGTCGTTTTGAGTTTGTTTGTGATACGCATTCAAGATCACTCAGGTCATCAGAAAACCTAAAACTTAAGATGCCAGTGCATTCCACGTCATTTTATGACAAATCGTTTGTTGTACAAGCCACTCGTCTGTGGAATGCACTGCCAGTGGCAATAAGACGAGCGCAGTCGATTGCAGTATTTAAAAAAATGGTCAAGGATCACTACTTGGCTCATTGACTACTATCGCTGTGTTGTTATTCTTTTATCTTTATTCTTCTATCTTTACTTTCTGTTCATTGACTATTATTTATTTATTTTTATTTTTTATATCTTTGGTATTTATCAATTATATATAATCTATATGTATGTACACCCCAAACTGCCCGTTTCTCACTGTGTTCTACAGATAAACTCCATCCAAAGGTTGTCTGGAAGAAATCGCTATTTAGCGATAAGACCGCCGATTGTACTGTTTTTTGTATGTTGTGATGTCCTGTTTTGTTAATTTTCTTGGTGTACAATAAAGAATAATCTATCTATCTATCTATATGTTCAAGACGCTGAACTGGAAAGGACGAGGCATCAACATCAATGGCGAACACATCTCTCACTTGCGATTTGCTGACGATATCGTCATCATGGCGGAAACGCTGCAGGACCTACAACAGATGCTGAACGACCTGGCTGAATCTTCTCTACGCATCGGCCTACGGATGAACTTGGACAAAACCAAGGTCATGTTCAATGAACATGTTCTACCGGAACCGATTGCGATACACGGCGCCGTTCTCGAAGTTGTTCGGAAATATGTATACCTCGGGTAGACATTGCAGTTAGGTAGAAACAACTTTGAGGACGAGGTGAATAGGAGAATTCAGTTGGGTTGGGCTGCATTTGGGAAGCTGCGTCGAGTCCTAACATCGTCGATCCCACAGTGCCTAAAGACAAAAGTCTTCAATCAGTGCGTCCTACCTGTCATGACTTACGGAGCCGAAACGTGGACACTGACGGTACGGCTGGTCCACAAGTTTAAAGTCGCTCAGCGGGCTATGGAAAGGGCTATGCTCGGCATTTCTCTGAGGGATCGCATCAGAAATGAGGTAATCCGTCAGAGAACCAAGGTCATCGACATAGCCCACCGAATCAGCAAGCTGAAGTGGCAGTGGGCTGGCCATATTAGCCGAAGAACCGATAACCGTTGGGGTAAACGAGTTCTAGAGTGGAGACCGCGCTTCGGCAAACGTAGTGTAGGACGTCCTCAGGCGCGGTGGAGTGATGACTTGCGCAAGACGGCTGGCAGGAGCTGGATGCGAGAAGCCGAAAATCGATCTCAGTGGCGTGCACTTGGAGAGGCCTATGTCCAGCAGTGGACTGCGATAGGCTGATGATGGAGAAGCCGGTCAAGTTTATTGAGCAGATCTGCATTCAGGTCGTAGGAGCAAACATCACCATAGTCGATTATGGGGAAGATTAAGGTTCGCATAAGCATCGCTTTCACGCTGGGTGGAAGCAAATTTTTCAGGCGGTAGAGGAACCGTGTTTAGGTCTTACCATCGAGAAGGTTTGTTGCTGATCCATATGTTTTCAGTATTTGATACCTAAGCACTTTCCATTTCTGACTTCACAGATAACATCTAATGTTGAAACAGACAATGTTGTAACTTTGAATTATTGAGCTGGTCCATAGTCGTGACTGATTTTGAGGAATAATTTGTGACTTGTATTCTATCACTTGTAAGTGTTTTAGATTATTATCAATGCTTTCTTATTATTCTTTACTGTACATAAAATAAAATTTTATTCTAATTAAAAATCAATTTAAAGGTCATTAACGTCAATAGAACGTTCAAGTACTTACGCACTTGATAGGCCGGAAAATCAAAGTATCACTGATGAAATTGAGATAGAACGAAGTAGTTATGATCGCAGTTACCGTCCACCCACGGATGAGCGAGTTGTGTCGAAACGACCTCTGTGTTTTTAATTCGGCTTACGTGCAAAACCGGAATAATTTTATACGTGAAATATACTGTGACATTCCGCTACAAGTGTGCTATGTAATAGTGAAAACAGAACTTTATTTATAATAACAATTAGTTCTCAAATTATCACAATTTTTCTATTGCAAGTTTTTAAAAAACTTGTAACGAACTCAAAGAGGAACACAGTGTTAATAGTTGGAAAGAGTCGGGTTCTGTTTCGCTCTGTGTCTAACGCGATAACGCAGCGCAGTCGCCCCGCCCACTATACACGGTAGTACTCGGTATCGGCTAGTTGGAAAGGATCGCGTTCTGTGTCGCTCTGTGCCACCGAGTGTATTGCTTGAGCTGACGCTCACCTGCTTCGTCTACGAATACATTCACGTACTACTAGATACTACAGCCCAGTTTTGATAATGTCTACGCCGGCAAATAAGTTAATTACTTGGGGATGTTGCGATAGTGTTTTTTACGAAGGAAATTACCGTACGTGCACGATTTGTAAAAAAGCTTTCCACCTTGCTTGTTTATCGAACTGCGGCGAGGGGCCCATTGCCTCCAAAGCTTGGAGCTGCCCCTCCTGCTCTAGCAAAAACCCAAAAGTGCCTAGGGATGATAGTACCTACTCCTGTTCGTTACAACTCTAATGTTACCACGAGAGGCCTGAAAAGACAAGCGCTGAACTCGCCTCCAAAATCTCCAAATTCCTGTAGCACCTTGACATCTGACGACATTCGTAGTGTTGTGCATGACGTTCTGCAAGATCAGCTCGGCAGTATGCTTACAAAATTCAAAGATAGCATCAGCGCACTTATGAGTGAAGAGCTTCGTTCAGTGAAACAGGAACTCAAAAGCGTAGTAGATTCCGTGAACGCTATTAAAGTTCAAATAGATGCTGTCACCACTGAGCACGTAGAGGTCATATTAGCTATGGAGAACTTGAAGACCCAAAACGCTGCCATGCAACACACCATCATGGAACTGACCACTAGATTAAATCGTCTGGAACAAAATTCTCACAGTAAGCTAGTGGTATCTACAAGAAGTACGGATCAGCATATCTCTAGTAAACCCATTTCTGAGCCTGCTCGCGCATATGCCGGCACAAGTGAACCCGGGACCAATCCTGTGCCAGCTGAATCGGATTCGCAGTCTTCCACAATGAATTGTCATGTCCCAAAGCTCCAGGAATTTGCAAAACGCGAGTTGCAAAAAAATCTAAAAGACGTCGCCCAATGTCAATTCAAGGGGCCGCTAGCCCTAGCGTAACATCTCTAAAGGCCGTTGAGGCTCGTAAGCACTTACACTTAGGGTAAACCAGGCAATTGTGCCCCACCATTCAAAAAATTTAAATAATAAACGGTGTTATTTAAAACATATTTATTAAAGTAATTAGTCTTAACCTCTGACTCAATAGGTATAACAAAAACGAAACAAAACTTCTTAAAAGTAATTAAAGTAGCTGAGATCAACGATTTCTTAAAGTCTAGGGTGGGGCACATTCCACGGATACATCAGTCATATGTGCCCCAATAAAGCCTCTCATTTTTGTGTCTTCTTTCCTCTTCCTTTCCCTTTATTTTGGTCACCGCACTTGTTGCATTTCTCTGGGAAGTTTGAGCAATGTTCATGCAACCAGCCAGAACACTGCAAGCACTGGATCCAGTCACTTTTCTTCTTTGTGTGGAAGTAAGATTCCAGACATTCTACACAAGTGTTTTCATTTTCATCTGAACATTCTTCCCTTGATTCACTGAGGTGTAACTCTTCTTCACTTTCCGATGATGACGACACTTCTACAACATTCTTCTTACGTTTTGCTGGTGCTGCCAAATGTTTCTTCCCCTGCGACTTCTTTTTTTCTTCAAAGAGTTTACGAGTTGCTGAATGTGTTTCTGATGTCAAAATCTTAACGTTCTGTTTTCTTTTACTGGTTTTATGACGTAAAACAGGCAAAGGACTCACTGTTTGTAAAGTCTTAGTTGGTGTTTCTTTCTCTAAAACATCAGAAGCGTGTGCAATCTGATAGCTTTGATTTATTGAAGATGTTGAAGTACTCGGCAAAGAAAGGTCATTATTTTGAATATGGCCAGGTCTGTTTCTAACTGCCGCATCAGAAACGCTGAAGAAATAGTCAGGAACAATGTTTGGATCATAGGGATATATCCGTGTTGCTTTAAATCCTGAAACACCAATTGCTGGAATTGCAGACTCCAGGCCAGGCCTCACCGATTAGTTTTGAAATGTGCTGTCGGTTTAAATGCCTTTCTTTGTTGTTTATAAACCAAGTGGTTACTGCTTTGGACAGGTAGCTTTTGAAAGGCTTGAAAAAACTTTTGTCTAAAGGTTGTAGAGCCTGAGTAGTGTGGCTAGGTAGACAAAGCAAGATTATTTCGTTTTCTTTAGCTAACTGTAGCATTTTATATGAATTCGAATGAGAGGAATGGCCGTTAAGTATCAGAAGAACTTTCCCGTCTGACTTTCGTGGAATAAAATGATCTGTCATCCAGTTGTAGAATAGATCAGCGTTGATGTAAGATGATTTTTGATTCATAAAAACATCTGATCCTGGCGGCAGACCTTCAGAAAATTCAGGTTTTTTGTATTTACCTTTAAATATCAAAACTGAGGGAAGAAATGTGCCCTCAGCATTGCAGCATGCAATTATAGAAATATGTTCACCTTTTTCAGCGATGGTTACAGAATTAACACATTTTGCACCCTTGCTGGCTACTACGATTCCAGTTTTATTGTTAATTTGAATGCCACTTTCGTCCATGTTGAAAATTCTTTCAGGCTTACCAAGTAAATCATTTTCAGTCAACACTTTCAACAACATCTCAAAATAATTATTGACATCCTGTCGATTCATACCAGTAGCTCTCGCCAGGGACAGGCCTTCCGCTTTTCTTTTACTTAGCTCTGGATGTCTCTTCATGAACCCTTGGAACCAATCCCATCCAGCTTGTTTCTTCTCCTTATTGAATCGATGAGGTAATTCTAGTTTTTCAGCAAAGTCGTAAGCAATAGACTGCAGTCTTGATTGTTCTAGAGGAAATCCGATGGATTCGAGACGTTTGATGTGAGCTACAAGTCTCAATTCATTTTCATGTCCTAATTCCGAAGGTCTACCTATATTCTGCTTGCTATTCCAGCCTTTTAGGATGTGTCGACATAAGGTTCTTGATGGTATTTCATATGTCCGGCTAGCTTCATTAACTCCCATTTTCTTGCTAATGACATCTTCTATAGCTTTTTTCATATTTTCTTCTGTCCAATTTCTTGGATCTGCAGCTTTTTCCTTCCCCATTTCCTAAAATAAAATAACCGATTAGAAATACTTAAAAATAAAAATATAAAACTAATACAGACGTGGGGCACATTACCCGAAAGAAATCGGGGCGCATTAGCCAAAGTTCAGTATAACGTGCCCCACTTGATTTCAACAAAAAAGTTTACGAAAAACGAAACGCAATTGTAGGTACACAATAGTTCAAAGAGGTTAGTTTTAGAATAAAACTTTAAATACGGAAAAAAATATGAAGCAAACACTTTAACTCAATGTTACAACAGACACAAAACATTTTCAAACTATGATACTTACTTTGTGACCACTTTTTCTCCGTAAAAACAAATAAATAACAGCACTGAGTTGTTTACATCGACGCCATACTTCTGTCACTGACCCGCTCGGACCAAATTAGCGCCAAATTCAAAATGCATCTGTCAGTTTTGCTAGTGGGGCACATTATCGACTGGGGCACATATGCCTGATTTACCCTATGGAACATGGAGTCCACAGCTGATGAAGTAAGAAGCTACCTTCGCACTTTATGTGGTGCTGATACTTTCACCGTTGATGAACTTACTCCGAAAGGCAACTACAAGTCATTCAAAATTGGCCTGCCCACTGCGTGCTATGAGCGCTGCTATTCCGCAGACGTGTGGCCGGTGAATGCCAGACTTAAGCCTTGGATCAACTATAGAAATCCATCTTCCACCCAGTCTGGCAGTCAGCGTGTAGCTGTGTCGCTGCCCTTTCTTGAAAAACTTGCAGAGGGAGACAAGGCAACATAGTGTCAATAATGTGACCGGCCCCGTAGCAGCTTTCAGGACAAGCACCAGAACTATAGAAATAAATTGCTTATATCAAAACGTTCGTGGAATTAAGTCAAAGCTCCGAATATGGCGAAATAATCTTCACTTGGCCGAACAAAATTTAATTGCGGCCACTGAAACGTTTTTAGATACCTCGGTTGATGATGCAGAACTCACCAACGGTGAATGGAACGTGCTAAGGCGCGACAGAAGCACGCCTTGTGGAGGAGTGCCACTCATGGCGCGCAATCCCATAGTCCTTCGCCGCCGACGTGAACTTGAGACCGGCAGTGGTGAGGATCTTTGGTCGAGCTTTACGTGGCATGGCTCTTTGGTTTACGTGTGTGTTATTTATATAAAACCAAGTGCCACTGACAGTGATTACATGGCTTGGTTCGCAAAGGTGGAGAGTTTTATAAGCGACTTAAAAGGGACAATTATGATTTTAGGCGACTTGAACTTAAACAGTGCTTCCTTAAGTATTCGTGATTATTATTGTTATTTTCTAACTTTTTCTAATATGTGTGAAGGAAATATTGTTGAGAATATGCATGGGGGTATGTTAGATGTTGTTTTGGTTCAGGAGAGTGCAAACTTGCATGACGTTTCTGTAACAGAGGTCGAGGGTCTAGTGCCGATTGATGCGTACCACCCGCCGTTAGGCATCCAGGTAAATCTACAGTCATTCTATGAAAATGAAAGGCTTGAACCTAGTAATGTAGACCGTAGTAGGGACTGGAATTTCAATAAATGTAATCGTAGTTGGCTTTACGAACTGCTTTCAGAGGTGTCTTGGGATGCAGTTCTATCATCGAACGACGTTTGCACTAGCACTCAGGCTTTCTATGATATTGTTTATAGCCTATTTGATGCTTGTATCCCTAAAAAACGCCGAAACAAAAAGGTAAATAGAAGATATCCTGTCTGGTTTACGTTGAATATTATTCGGTGCGTCCGTAGAAAGAACAAATTACATTCGGCATGGAAAAAGAGTAAATGCGAACTAATATATAAGCAATTCTCAGACTGTAGGTCTAGTCTAAAATCTCAAATATCGACCGCTTATAATACCTACATTAGGCGCATCGAAGGGAATATTAGGAAAAACCCCAAAGAGTTCTGGCAGCACATATCTAATCTCAGATCAAAAGGAGGGTTTGAGCCTAGCGTTACCCACAAAGGTTAAATGTGTAGTGGCGTAGCAGCTGCTGAGGCGTTTGCACAATACTTCGCGAGCGTCTTTCAAGCTGAAAACCCGATATTAGACCTCGGTAATATAGTCAATCCAGGCAACAGTAATATTAGTAATTACATTAACATCATGAGCCTCGCTGAAAGCGATATAAGTATCGGAATAAAGCAGCTAAGATCCAACAGTTCGGTGGGTCCTGATAAGATTCCTCCATGGTTCTTAAAAGAGGGAGATAAATTTCTCTTGCCACCTCTTAGCCACATTTTCAATTTGTCCTTAAAATCTGGAGTCTATCGACCGCCTTGGAAGATTTCACGTGTGACTCCCATTCCAATATCTTCAAATATCAGTCGATGAATATCGCCCAATAGCGATACTGTGTTCTCCCGCAAAAGTGTTCGAGAATGTCCTACATCAAGGAATTTACAGGCAAATGAAACAATATTTGTGCAATGAGCAGCATGGCTTTCGAGAAAAAAGATCCGTAAATACCAACTTGCTTACATTGGTTAATTACATCTCAACTAGTCTTGATCGTAGGCGCCAGGTAGACGTTGCTTACTTCGATTTTCTTAAGGCGTTTGACAGGGTAAATAACGACGTCTTGCTATCCAAGCTCAGCGCGATACGTGTGGCTCCAAGACTTCTACGCCTTCTTGCAGATTATTTACTTATCGGAACAGGCAACAATTCGTAAGATTGGGTTTGTACGAGTCACTCCCATACCACACTCGCTCCGGTGTAAGTCAAGGCTCAGTAGTCGGCCCTCTCCTTTTCATATTGATGATAAACGACCTCCCGGATGTGGTTGCGAATGTCAAATCCCTCTTATATGCTGATGACTTAAAATTATTTTATGAAATAAAATCTGAGGTCGATTGCCAAGCCCTGCAATCGGACATTGATGCCGTACATAAGTGGAGTTTAGAAAATAAAATGGAGTTCAATAAATCAAAATGCTACGTGATGTCTTTCGGGCGAATGCGGTGCCCAGTTAACTTTCTATACAAACTGGATGGAGAAGTAATCACAAGAACTGATTCCATGAAAGACCTGGGAGTTATGTTCGACCGAAAGCTCACTTTTCACGACCACATCTCATCTACAGCTAAGGAGTCTTATAGGCGCCTTGGCTTTGTCTTAAGGAATTGTCGGGACTTCTACAACCCCCACGTAATCAAGCTCGTTTTTGGGGCATTGGTCCGTAGCAAGCTTGAGTCTAGTGCGTGCGTATGGAACTCCTTTGAGAAGCAGTATATATTGGCTCTAGAGAAAGTGCAAAAAGCATTCCTCAGATACCTTTACAAGCACTCGTACGGATTTTATCCTTATTTGTATCCCACTAAATTCCTGTTGGGCTGCTTAAATTTCAACTCCCTAGAAGTAAGACGGTCGCGCGATCAGATGACAGCAGTACTCAAAATTCTTAGAGGGGTAATTGATGCTCCAGATCTTCATAATGAAATATGCAACCTATTCGTTCCGGACAATTATCTTCGTGGCAGAAGACTTCGCTTACTAGATGTCCCTAGTTCCCGTACTGTGGCACATTCCAAGTCGCCTATTCCTCGAACGACAGCCGCCATTAATGTTCTCCTGAACTCAAACACAGATCTTGATATGGTTGCGGATGAATGGAAGGTGATAATGTAAGCATGTTTGAATTTTTGTGAGAAGGATGCATGACTAAGTTAAAATTAGTTATAAGTTAAATAGTGTAATTGGCTTTGGCCGTTCTATTTAAAATATATAAATAAATAAATGATATTGAGGAGAGTGTTTAAGTTTGCATGATGATCGGACCGTACCAGAGGCTGTCGTGTAGCTCAGTAGAAATCGGCGTCTGCTCAGTGAGTAGTCCGTGAGTAAGCAGTCAGCTCTGGCGGAGGTCGGGTTTCAGTGGAAACCAATAAGTCCAGGGTAGACTCGGCGTTCCTATGTGAGGTTCGCAGTAAAGAGTAAAGAGTAACTGGAGGTTACTGGGCTAAGTGTAGCCATGGTCACATGTGGAGCTTAAATGTTTTGTTTTAATTTATCAGTCTAGAGTTTATTGTCTCTTGTAAGACGCAGTAATCGGTTTTACTTTGAGTTTCCTAATTTTCATTCTGAATTATTGTAATGAAACGATTATTTTCTTTTCATTGATCATTTCCAAATTAAATGTAGAGTTTGTTTTGTTGCTTGTGAGAGTTTAGTACTCGGTTGCTCAGGGTATAGCTTTTGAGAACTAGTTTTCACCTAGATTGTTTGTTAAAGACCTAATTGAGGCCATTTGAAGTTTTTTTCAATTTCCTTGTGAGAAGTAAGAGAGTGAAACAAAGATTAAAAGTTACTGTTGTGGTCAGGAGTGACCGAGGCTGTACTGTGCATGCATACTGTGCTGTTTGTGTTGTTGCAGATTAAACCCACGAGGAAGTGGGTCTACGCAGGATGGCCGTGTCGGAGACTGTCATTTCGTTACATGTAGTGTACCTAGTGTTATTGCCTAACGTTGTAGTACCTAAAGTTATTGTAAAGTGTCTTGTGATTTTTGTATTGTAATGGTTCTTCTAACCTAACACACAGACATGTGTTGCTGATGAGTTTGTTCCGCCATTTCTTCTCCCCAGCCAAAACACATAGGAAGTGGCGAAGGACGGGCGTTTTGGGGGCTGTCTTTTGTTCTGACTAATTTGAATAAACGTTTGAGTTTCGAGTTTGTTTGAGTTTTGAGTTTGTTTGAGTTATCTCTTTGCTCGATTACCCTAGCTGATGTCGGACGATAGTGCCATCCTGATGTTCGCCTCCGACATGTATATTAAATCTGACGATGAGTCGAGGCTTCCCTATAATAATAATAATAAGAGAACTAATCTTTTCAAATTAGATTATGATATGATGTGTAAGCACTTGGATGACATTGATTGGAACTATTTGTTCGACGGTATTCAAAATGTAAATGAAATGGTTAGTATTTTTTATGATAAAGTTAATAGTTTAATCAAAAAGCAATCATAAGCGTAAAACATATCCTCCTTGGTTCAATAAAAAACTAATAAGAGCCCTGAGAGATAAAGAAAAGTTACGTATTCGGTTTAAGTTATATGGGAACCCAATGGATGAGCTTGAACTGAAGTTGTTGAGTAAACGGTGCTCTGCTATAGCTACTTCCTGTTACAATGCTTACCTAAGTGACCTGGAGTCTGCTCTGATATCACCAATAATCCCAACCGGTTTTGGGCCTACATAAAAGGGAAACGCGGAGGTGCTAGTTCCTATCGTCTTACTATGAACGACGGCGTGACATCTTCTTCTAATATTTCAGAAATGCTACGTATTTTTCTTCAATGTATAGTAGCCCAAACAATACGAACTTACCTCTTTCTACAGATTACTTAAATACAATGGCAGCCTTCAGCTTGCCTTTGTCAGCCCCATTAATAGAGCACGACGCTTTGCTTAATAAGTTGAAGTCTCCTGACTGTCGAAAAGGTGCTGGCTCGGACGGTATTTCTCCTATTTTTATCTGCATGTGCGCCTCTTCCCTGACGGTTCCTCTGTTGCTTATATATAATCTCTGTCATTGCCGGTCCCAAGCCCGGATGAAAAAAGAGGAGGGTTTGCTGAGAACAGCGAAGTCTTACCTACTAACATCTTGTAGAAATTCAGCTGTAAAATGAAATCGCTAACGCTGACTCATGGGCGGCGGTAAATAACCCATTAATATGGCCTGCCAATGACCATGAGTGACTAAATATCCTCAAAAATATTGGGTATACGCGTCTGGGAAGCGTATATTACTACCTTCCCACCCCCCTTTTTTATGAATATGGAAAATGAAGAATGCGGTTTGTCCTGCGATCCGGCTAACCCCCGGCGCCATGAGGTACCCGGGCCTTGTGGTGTGAAATCTGTTACCGAAGACTGTCCAGAGGTGGGTAACCAGGCCTCTGCTTCAGTAAATGCTACTGGAAGACGAATACTTGTTCAACAGGCGTTCCATCCTAGCTTTTTCACAAGAACTAGAAGTTCATCACTCGCAAATATTTCTCAGATAGAGCACCCATGACAAACAATACTAGGCAAGAATCTAGAAATAATGACCCCTAAACCACCGGACTGGCAAAGAGTCCCAGTTCGTAGAAACCACAAACGGAAAAAATTTCACAGTCTCCATCTCCGGAAGGCTTAAAAACCCACAACCGCTTTAAGGATTTACCTATGGACGAAAAAGAGGATACTAGTGAACCAAAAACAAAGCAACCTAGTAAACCACCACCAATCATCCTATATGGCGTTGAGGATGTTAACAGACTCACAGAACTACTGGAACCTGCTGCTGACCCAGACCTATTTACATACAAAATTGTAAACAAGAATCAACTTATATCTTGTATGTCTCTACCAGACCTCGGGACTATAGAGTCCCGGATTTTTGGGAGGCGAACGTGGGGCCGAAGCCAATACGCTGAAGCCCTTTTGAGAAAAAAAAAAAAAAAAAAAAAAAAAAAAAAAACTGAGAGTCTCCTGTAAGGACATTACCACCTACAAAAAAATTATAACCATTGTAAGAGAGAACGGACTTATAGGTCACACTTTCAATATTAAGGACCAACGTTGCTACAGGATAGTAATAAAAAACTTTCACCACACCACTCCTCACAGTGCGATCACAAAGGAAATTGAACAAACTGGGAATAATGTGTATGGTGAGATCATCAACGATAAGTATGGGCCAGAAAAAAACCTACATCTACCTTTTTCGTAAATATCGCCCCTGGACCCAACAACAAGGCAGTCAAGGACAAACTGTAGTTAAGTACATATATCACCAGTCTGTGGTAATCGAAGACCCCAAAAAGAGGACTACACTGCCCCAGTGCCAGAGATGCCAACAATACGGTCACTCAAAAAATTACTGCATGCGACCATATCGATGCGTAAAATGCGCCCATGGCCATAAAACTTCTGACTGCCCGAAAATAAAGATAAAAGGTAGTACTGGCCATGCTGGTACTTCGATAGTGTACAAATGTCCATAAAGCACCAAGTCTTGCCCGAGTACAAAACAAACCATATCCAGGCAACTTCAATCGTAGTTGAAAGTAAAGATGGGCCTTTAAATATATCTGCGGTATACTGTCCGTCAAGGTATACCATAGACTTTGGGGTAGGTGTAGAAAAAGTGAACACGTGTCTCTGATTCTCTGAGCCTTTTAAAAATATATTTAATACATTTTTCAAAATTATTTTTAGTTAGTTTAAGTATATAACTTAAATATTAGGTACTTACATTAGGACACTTAAATGAAACCTGATTAAGTACTAAAACACCACCTGCCACATCACCATCAACACTTGCACTTAGAAGATTTTTTACATATTCCTGACTTCTAAGATCAAGTTATGATTGTCTGTATCTCTTCTGCCAGATTTGTGGCTCACCTTTATTGAGGACAAAAATGTTTCTCTGGACATGAATGGGACTTTATCGACTACGTTTTGTTCAAAGATGCAGTTGTATACTTCACTTTCTGCCATTGATGTGGGAACTCCTATTATTATTATGCGGGGCTTCCGCTTTTGTGGTTCGTTGACGGTGAGGCCTGAGTTTGCATGCTGGACAGTGTGCTTTAGTTTTTCGAGGTCATCCTTGGTCTCAGTGTTGATAATCACGCCGCCATTTCGGACTTTACGGACTCCTCGGACTTTCAGCTTCATTTCTTCAGGGCACACGATTTTCTGGACCAGGTTTCTAGTTTCATCGCTCGTCTTTGAGTTATCGCTCGGATAAATCGCCAATGCGCTATGTTAAATTGGACGAACGAAGCTGTTGGACCCTTTCTTCACCATATCCGCAAAGGAAGTGCTTTCAGGAATTGGTTTTGTACAGGACTCTTTTATTGCATTCTTGATTTCTGCAGCTAGTTTATCTGTCAGGTCTTGTTTTTCGTTCAGGGCTTGGAGAGAGTGATGCGTTTTAAATAAACTGGACATCCTGCCAGGTGAGAGACTTCACATTAATAACTGTTACATCTGTCAGCAGTACAGTCATGCGGCTAAGTCATGCAAAAATATTGCCCCGGTTTGCGGACACTGTGGTGAAGAGGGACATTCAATCAAGTAGTGCACTAAGAAAAATGATTCTCCAAAATGCGCTACGTGCCTACGCTTCAAAAAACCAGGTAATCATCAAATCGGAGATATCGATTGCCCGGCTAGAAAAGCTGCCGAATTTAGATACATCAACTCAATCGACTATGAAGGCGCCTGAGAGCGTCACATAATATTTAACCACTTTAGAACTTAACTAGTTTAAGTATTATTATAATATGGATAGTTTAATTATGGAAATAGATAATAGTTTTTCAACTATGACCAAAGCATGCAATGTTGAGGACTGCAAACAATATCTCTCTGACTTTCAAAGCTCATTAACAGTACTAACCCAAAATATTCGTAGGAATATAGACAGTTTCAATACCTTCCTGCATACCCTTAACCTGACTTGTGATATAATATTGCTAACCGAATGCTGGTTATCAAACAGAAATGGAAATCTCCCTCTTATTCCCGGATATCACTCTTTCTATAGTAAAAAAAGTTATAACCAAAACGACGGCGTCATAGTCTATGCCAAGGAATCGCTACAGATCACTGTCGAAGAACCAGATCTTGAAGACTGTAACTGCTTAGTTATAAAAATAGGAAGTACTATATATATTACTCCCTGCCGATTTCGGCTATGGTGACTGCTTTCAGTTATCATTGAGAGAAGAGCTAGGATGATCAGCTCTTCTATGCGCCCTTTGATGGCTGCAGTACCCTATTTTATGTGTAAACGTGCGCGAGCATTGGCTGCACGTTAGGATACCGTCCACATAGTTATAATGAATGGCTACTGGTGTTTTAGCCTTAAGAGCATCACGCTTCGCATCCAGTGCGGATTTCCTTTGCTCTTCGAAATCTTTGATCGCATTTTTAAGTAGGCCTCTCCATTCAGGGCGGCAAATGGCTTTTGTCTCCCAGTTCTGAGGATCAATGTTGCACCTTTTCATGTGTCTTTTCTGAACATCCTTGAAGCGTAAGAACTGGCCACCTTGTTTCCGTCTGCCGTTCTGAAGTTCAGAAAAGAAGATGCGTTTGGCCACCCTACCATCATCCATGCGTAAAACATGACCGCACCATCTGAGCTGTCGCCGCATCAGGTACGCTTCTATGCCGCAGACATTCGCGCGTCGTAGCACTTCGGTATTTCTAATCTGATCCGACCATTTGATTTTCAGAATGTCTCTTATGCACTTTAGATGAAATCGGTCCAGCGCCCGTATATGTTTCCGATAGAGGACCCATGTTTCAGCCGAGTATAAAAGATTTGGGAGGACTATGGCCTTGTAAACGGAGATTTATAACTCTTACGCTTACTCTAACGCTGCGATCTCTCTACAGGTTCAAGCATTTCCTTCCTATCAGTACTAACACCACTTTGGTACAGTCTCTTGTGCTTCCCATCATTGACTATGCTGATGTTTGTTACTCGGATCTATCTCAAGAACTTCTCAACAAAATGGATCGTCTTCTCAATAACTGCATACGCTTTATTTTCGGCCTTCGTAAATATGATCACGTTTCCTCTTTTCGTTCTCAGCTTAAATGGCTGCCTATTCGTTATAGAAGATCCCTTAGATCTCTCTGTATGCTCTTCTCTATTCTCAACGATCCCTGTGCTCCTGATTATCTTCTAAATTATTTTAAGTTATTGGGCAGTTCTCATAGCCGTAACCTGCGTTCCTCTGAGAATTTTTTGCTCGAAATTCCATGTCACCGCACCGGATTTATGGCTAATTCTTTTGCTGTATCAGCAATTAAACTCTGGAACGCTCTTCCCCTTGACATAAAAAAGGCACCCAGTAAGTATTCCTTTAAGCGTAAAGTTCGCCATCATTATTTAAACTCTTTACCTAATTGAGTCGTCGTCACTTTTATCGATTTGATATTTTATTTTTATGTATATATGTATATATATACAGGGTTATTGGTAAATCACTAACAACCTTGCAGGACTGTATTACTAATGTCATAAACTACAACTTTTGTTCTATGACTTTTTATAAAACATAATACTTTTGCCAAAAACAAACCTACAAGATTTTATTGGTCTATCTAACACATTTCAACTCTATTTTGCTATAGTGATAAAATTTGCATGCCCCTACCATTTCGTCGCCAACAAAAGGCCCGATCGAGACCAGTCGAGCGATTAGTCGACCTTAGAGTGTGCGGACGAGTCGAGATTATCACACATTACAAAAAATTCGTTTGGTGAAGGGTTTGCATTTTTAGAATTAATGCAAGATCTTTACCTACCCTACGCCTCCCGCGCACTATTCTCGCACCTAGTCATACTTTTGAATTGGTAACTCGCTACGCTACGATGTCCCACCTTTTTACGAAAAGGTCAAATAAAAAAAAAAACAAAATATCGTGTTCTTCACGTACTGTGTGCCTCGGTGGACGATCACTAATCCCTGATGGCATGCCAGAATTGCCCGTAAGCTCGTAACCGCTATGTGGCGGCTAGCATTGTTACTCGGCTAGGTGTAGGGATGTTTTGGAATCGTATGGCGTATTGGCGACAGGCTTTCGAAACATTGTCATCACACCGAGCCAGCATTCGCACCATTTCCGTGTACTCGACATTTGAATATCGATACGCCATACTGTAAAGATAATTACGTTCGCACCACCGAATTTCGCTACAAGGACACGTATGATGCGACGCGGGCGCATAAAAACGACTGACGGCCGCTCGTAAATAGGTCAAACGCTCCCCCTGCCCGAGCCCCGCTCCCCTCCTCTGTCTGTTGTACTACTGTTTACTGTGCTTCGCATAGACTTCGTAACTTTTAGAGCGTACACTTGAAATATTTTAATTTTTGTGTGAAAATTTTGATGAACTAAAATCTGAGAATTATTAAAAGTCATAGAACAAAAGTTTTAGTTTATGATATTAGTAATATGGTCCTGAGAGGTCGTTAGTGTTTTACCTATAACCCTGTATATATATTGTAGGATATTAGTTAGGAGGGAAGGGGGTTGTCTATAAAAGGCCGTGCTTTGACAGCACAGCTCTCGACAGCCCGAACGACACTCAAGACGCAGAACACGTCGCAGCAGTCGAGAAACACCTTGGAGACTACTTCGCATCGCCGATAGCCTCTGAGGAAGACCCAATTTTCTTCGCGCCTGGCGCAGTCAGACGCGCCATCCTCCGGACCAAGCTGAAGAAGGCCCCCGGTGCTGACGGTATCACCAACACAGCGCTGCGCCACCTGCCGTACCGTATGGTCGCGGCCCTGGCGCGCCTGTATACGGGGATACTGCGCACGGGGACCTTCCCCCGCATATGGAAGGAGGGGCGCGTTATCATGCTGCCCAAGGCGCAGAAGAACGTGCTGAAGCCAGAGAGCTATCGGCCCATCACTCTCCTGCCCACCATCTCCAAGGTGTTCGAGCTGCTCCTGCTGCGACACCTCACCCCGCACCTGACGCCGCGCCCAGAACAGTACGGGTTTCGGGCGGAACACAGCACGACGCTCCAGCTGACGAGGGTACTGCACCACTTCGCCAACACGGTGAACAGGCGTGAACACGCGGTTGCAGTATTCCTCGACATGGAGAAGGCTTTTGACCGGGTCTGGCACCCCGGTCTCATATACAAGATCTCCACGTCGGATACGCCCCGCCGCATAACACAGGTGATCTCCAGTTTTCTTTCAGGACGCACAATACGTGTGGTGGTCGACGGCGCGCTATCAAGCGCGCGCCCGGTGAGAGCGGGAGTGCCGCAGGGAAGCTGCCTCTCGCCCGTCTGCTACTCACGGTACACCGACGACATCCCCTCGGCGGAGGACTCGACACTTGCGCTGTACGCTGACGACGCCGCGTACATCACGACGTCGATGAGCGCGAAGCACGCGATCGTCAAAATGCAGCGTGTCCTCGACCTCCTCCCCGAGTGGCTGTCCAAATGGCGGCTGTCGGTGAACGTGGGTAAGACGCAGGCGATCATCATCGGGGGCGGCCCCGCACGACCACCCAAACTGGCACTACAAGGCGCCGAGATCGAGTGGTCGGCCCGGGTCAAGTACCTGGGCGTCACCATCGACCGGCGCCTCACCATGGCTGCACACGTCCGGCAGGTCGCCGGTAAGGGCAGGGTAGCCCGCGCCTTGCTCAAACCAGTGCTCTCATCTCGCCTCCCGCTGCGTACCAAACTGGCGGTGTACAAGACGTACATCCGGCCGGTACTGACGTACGCCGCCCCAGCCTGGTTCGCCCTCACTAGCGAGGGGAGCCGCAAGACGCTGCGCTCACAGCAGAGCGCATGCCTGCGGCTCATCGCACAAGCTCCCCGCTATGTGAGGAATGACGTCCTCCAGCGGGACCTTAAGATAGAGAGCCTGGACGAGTTCGTGCGCCGGCTCAGCGAGGGCATGTTCGCGCGTGCAGACGCATCTGCTTGGCTTCATGTCAAGCACCTGGCGCCCTTGCACGCGCGCCCGCCTGACGCTAAGGCCTTACCGCGCGACCTCCTGCCGGACGCGCCGCCACCACCGGACTGACGACACCCGAGCTGGCTGCACCCATCTACACGCAGCCAGCTCACACAACAGACACTCCACATACACGATATACACTCGGCGAGCGTCGTGTGCTAGGTTAATATAGGCACGACGCAACCCGCCACACAATCACGACTCCACAACATTGTACTCACGCAATACCGTGTCGCGCAAGCGCGCACACGGTGGCGCACTCACTGAGCGGCGGTACACACACATACAAGCCGCTCATACATACATAATCGGCCCGTCGGCTGGAGCGTGACCGGCTAGCTCTGGAAGCGTTACAGTCGCGGGTCTAGCATACCCGTTGTGCAGGGGCGCAGAGCCGGCGTCTCTGTCGCTGGTCGTCACCCGCCGGGCCTCCCCCGGGTAACCGGGGGTCTCACCTGGCGAGGACTGACCGCCGAGATGCCGTGAAGAAGCGGCAATGTGCTGCCGCCAGCGCACCTGCAAACAAACACACGACATATTAACACATAGGGCAGCGTCGCACAAACGCTGTCCTAATTTGCCGCGCCTACACCGGCAATCCAATGACCTGCCCGTAGTAACGGGCAGCGGTTGGATCCCGCGGGAAAGGGGCATAGCCCCGTGGCCCGCCAGCCGCGCCCCCTTGCGGGGGCGCAGCGACTACCTCAGCCGCACAGCTCTCTTTCTGCTGCCAACTGTTGTCGAGGTAGGGTGTTACTCTGTCCGATTACTGTGTGACTATTTTGTAATTAATGCATTTTCATTGTAATTAGTGATAAGTCTGGTGTTCTATTTTTGTGTATTGTGTACAAATTGTTGTATCGCTTGTGAATTTCTTTTGTTAAGATTTATTGATTAGTAGGTAGTATTAAAAATTGTTTTTAAAAAATCACTTCTGGTCTTATTTTCCTAGAATATATATAAATATTTCAAGTGTACGCTCTAAAAGTTACGAAGTCTATGCGAAGCACAGTAAACAGTAGTACAAAAGACAGAGGAGGGGAGCGGGGCTGCGTATTTACAGAGTGTACATAGCCAAAACGCATCCATAGGAAACTGCTCGCTGATATTTTGTAATGCTGTTTTTTAATTTGTGATTTCAAAGTATACACGAATTTTGCGTACTGCTCGAGTATAATTCGTAGCTTAGACGTGCACATGCATCATTCCAATTTATACACGGTCAAATTTAACTATTCAAAATTAATATTAGGTAAAGCATTAAATAAAAAAGGCTTTTGAATCTGAGTTTGTTGATTAAAAATGGGTGCTAATTAAACAGGCTTCTTTTTAATATCATTATTCGCCCCCAAAAAATTATGTTGCCTTCTAAATTACTAAGTCAGCCACAATTAACGAGCATCTAAATAATACTATCTTAGCCAGTAGTATCTTCTAAGTAAACCACTCTAAATACAACTCAGCATGATGGTTATTTTTTAGCATCTAAATTTGTAGCATGCATTCTAACAGTAAACTTCTAAAATACTATTAAATGACACCATAAAATATATTTAATTAGCTTCTAATTTTTTAACTCAGTACGTTTAAAATGTAAGCAAGCAACATGCAGCAAGCATCGCTTCTGTCAAGGCTCCGGTGCTGCGGGGCTCCGGCGGTCCCCTGCGAGCTTATCGTCGCAGATGGTTTTCACGCTCACCACCGCAGCTTCGGCTTGCTGACCGGCTCAGCCGGCCAGCCTCAGCTGCGGCGGCGAGCGTTAAAACTACCTGCGCCTCAGCTCGCAGGCCGCCTCGCCCCTCCGCGCCTACGCGGTTTTGAATTGCACTCTAGGGGTAGAGCAGACAAGACTACGTGGAGTCGGTTTTGCAGCGATTCGTTTTCGTCATTAACTTCAATTTTTAATACAATGTTTTTTAATTGAAGGTTATAAATGGCAATATACTAAAAACGAGGCCCAGTTAGTAAATTAGATGACAATGTATAAGTAATGTTGTAAAATTAGAAGCTTAATCATATGTTCAATAAATAATTTTGTGGCTGCACTTATATTTCCCATAAAAAAATCAACTTGTTTAAAAAATATACTAAAAGAAATTGAATTTACGAGCATGATTAATATTTAAATTAACATTAAATGCTAGGTCGTGTTTTAATCAAAATGGCAGCATGCAACTGCAGATTGAAATCGTAAAGTTTTTCGCGCCTATTCCAGTGTATACACGATTAGTTTGCATGCGGACTAGCACTGTATATTATGGAACAAAGCAAGTTACTTTGGCAACTACAAAATATATGCGAGTATTTGCGTACTGCTACTGTATACATCGGAAGACTTTGTATAAAAAGTGAATTCCAATCTATTCGCGACTAGTTTCACACGCTTGCGTACTAGCCATGTATATACTGTAAATAGCGGGCCTCGGGCAGGGGGAGCGTTTGACCTATTTACGAGCGGCCGTCAGTCGTTTTTATGCGCCCGCGTCGCATCATACGTGTCCTTGTAGCGAAATTCGGTGGTGCGAACGTAATTATCTTTACAGTATGGCGTATCGATATTCAAATGTCGAGTACACGGAAATGGTGCGAATGCTGGCTAGGTGTGAAGAAAATGTTTCGGAAGCCTGTCGCCAATACGCCATACGATTCCCAAACATCCCTACACCTAGCTGAGTAACAAGTGCTAGCCGCCACACAGCGGTTACGAGATTACGGGCAATTCCGGCATGCCATCAGGGATAGTGATCGTCCTCCGAGGCACACAGTACGTGAAGATGACGATATTTTGTTTTTTTTTTTATTTGACCTGTTCGTAAAAAGGCGGGAAATCATAGCGTAGCGATTTACCAATTCAAAAGTATGACTAGGTACGAGAATAATGCGCGGGAGGCGTAGGGTAGGTAAAGATCTTGCATTCATTCTAAAAATGAAACCCCTCACCAAACGAATTTATTGTAATGAGTGATAATCTCGACTCGTCCGCACACTCTAAGGTCGACTAATCGCTCGACTGGTCTCGATCGGGCCTTTAGTTGGTAAAGAAATGGTAGGGGCGTGCAAATTTTATCACGATAGCAAAATAGAGTTGAAATGTGATAGATAGACCAATGAAATCTTGTAGGTTTGTTTTTGGCAAATGTATTATGTTTTATAAATAGTCATAGAACAAAAGTTGTAGTTTATGACGTTAGTAATACAGTCCTGCAAGGTTGTTAGTGATTTACCAATAACCCTATATATATATATATATATATTATTATGTATTAAGTATTTATGTATTGTAATATGTTTTTATTCATATCTATATAATGTGTTTTTAATTATCCTTGGATATAGAGGTAAAACAAAACCACATGTGTTGCTCTGAAAGAGAGGAGGTTTATTTATTAAAACACTTAACAAAACTTTTAGGTACATAACATAACATTCTTATCACTAAACTTTTATCTGGGGGCACGGCAGTGCCCCAGCCAAGTCTCGAGCAAAACGGGCACGGCCGTACCATCTTTTCTCGAAGCGATTCGCGGCTGTTTCGCCGCCCCTATATCTTCGACGTGGACAAAGCTAGGAGTTTAGGTTTTCGGTGAATAATAGTAGGCATTAGAACAAGCTTAAGTTCGAAATTACATGCCGATTGAATTAATAGTTTAGGAGTTATGGTCGATCAAAGTTACACCATTTTGTCACTCACTGACTCACTGATTCACTGACAGATCATCAAAAATCTAAGGTACTTCTAGCAGACTTAGAAACTTCAAATTTTGCACCAAGATAGGTCATTAGCCACATATAAAGGAAAAATTATAAAAACTTTAAAAAATAATATGCCATAGAAAACAATTTTATATTTGCGGTTTGGCAAGAACATTATGTATGGATTTTGACTGCATTGTTAACTTTGTTCGTTGTTTAAGTACCTATTCAATTGGATGAATACATACATAGAATAGAAAAGAATAATATAAATGTAATACATAGACTATCATTAATACATAAAGTTCATAATTCATTAAATTAATAAAGCTAAAACTCCATTGTATTGCGATAAATATTGTATGCGCCCTCGATAGATGGCGTTGTACCTGTCTGAATCGCGCTATGGTTTCGTTACAAAGCGCAGTCTAAGTAGTACTTCAAAATAATTCGATAATTTTCATTTGATAGCGCCATCTGTCTATGAAAAACCATTTCGAAACTAAAAAATATTGTAGTGATAATTGATATTCGGAGAACTTAACGTGTTATTTAGTTTAGTTTAGCTATAGTTTGTAAGTTAGTAGATATATTTATTTAGTTAGTTATTTGTTAGTTAGTTTAGTTCTATTTAGTTTGTTAGTTATTTATCATACATATATATATATGCATATATATAATATATATATATTTAAAAGAGATAGAGATAGGGAATGGGTTCTAAGCAAAGCAGTAGCTGAAGTCCAAGAAATTATGAGGTCACCTAAAAAAAAAAGAAAGAAATACACTTACAAAAAATAAATGAGATCCCACCAAAAACATTAAATGTAAAGAAATGCCAAGTCTCTCGATGCAGTCTTTCCATCGTAAAAAGTTTTGAGATCTCATAGATGCCAAGTCCTATTCAAAATATTTTGTAGTTATAAATCAACATTTAGTAATTGTCTCAATAGTTTTTTTTATATTATAATTATAGTGACTTGGCAATAAGCACAAATTAAAAGCTGCTTGCTGCCTGGAATTATGTGCAAATGTTACTGACGAGACCAGTGATCAGATTATTTGTTATGTGTGAATCATGATGGTCACTACCGACTACATGCTCCAATACAATAATTAAGAATACCTTACGGGCCATCGCTTTATGAAAGTAAATGAAACGAGAGTACACTAAGACTGACTGCCGTAGCCGAAATTCGGTTGGGTCGACACGGATAAACCAAAAGAAAATTAATTTTGTGATATTAATGTTTACGCATGCGGTGTGTGTGTGTAACTTTCAACTCCTCCAAATATGCTGTTTTATTTGTTTCTTCTTGTGCTCATTGCCAAGTCACTATAATTATAATATAAAGAAAACTATTGAGACAATTACTAAATGTTGATTTATAACTACAAAATATTTTGAATAGGACTTGGCATCTATGAGATCTCAAAACTTTTTACGATGGAAAGACTGCATCGAGAGACTTGGCATTTCTTTACATTTAATGTTTTTGGTGGTATTTAACTAACCTGAAAGAGAAACAACATTTAAAGCTATTGCTTTACCTCACGTTTCTTAAAAATTAAATAAATTCGTGGGTAGGCGCGAAAAATAAAAGACGTGTTTTTACTGTGCTCTTAATTAAATATTAATTTAATTAGTTGGCAATTTATTTCTTTGCTTTTGGAGGAATATACTAGTTGCTAAAACTTATATAGAGAGGGTGAAGTGTTATGTAAATATTAGCACTTGCACTATACCACCTACCAGCTGATCACTTGCACAAATTTTGACACACTTCCTACAAGCACTAATATGTCACAAATACAACTGGCTGATGTTCACACAACCCAGAAGAACTTGGAGGAGCTCATCCTAAGTAAGATGTCGGAGATGGAAGCTCAAATTCAGACTGCTAGTCTCCCGAAGTCCAACACCATTGCTAAACTTGCCGAGGAATTTCATGGTTTCCGTGAGTTGGTGTTTACTATGTTGGGCCTTTTAAAGAACCAGATACAGGAATGCTCCAAGTTGGTTGATGGGTTGGAGATGCGGAGTCGACGGAAGGCACTTATTTTTACTGGGATCCCCGAAGATGACAAGAAGGACTGCAAAGCCCATATTCTTGAGACTCTCCATAGTAAATTGTCTCTCAAAAATATCTCAGGAGATAACATCACCATTTGTCATCGGCTCGGAACATCAAATAAGGATCGTCCTCGACCCATATTGGTGAGGTTTGCTGATGTGAGTCAGAAAGCGTCAGTATGGAGAGCCAAAACATCACTGAAGGGATCTTCAATTGCCATTAAGGAGTTCCTGACTCGGACCAGGCAGCTTGTTTTCAGCAAGGCGCGACTGCATTTCGGTATGCGGTTTTCTTGGACCCAAGAAGGAGTCATTAACATCAAAGCTCCTGATGGCAGTCGTCACAAAATATCCTCCCAGGCTGAACTCGATCCATTGCTGGTGAAATACCCCAAGGGTTCTGGGCAACCGCCATCTGCTGCTCGTGGCAAGTCCTAGAATAACGTACTTAGTGTTTAGTATTTGCTTAGTTTATTATTGTCTGATTGATAAGGTATAATCTTAATGTGCTTGAAGCAATGTTTACGTACCTTACAATAGCGCTTTCTTATGGTTCGCAACATTTATAAGCAATTTAAGCATTTTATGTATATATGTATACTTTTCGCTATCAACAATCTTTTCAAAGTTGTGCCTTTTGCTAGTTTTTCTCCTCTTTATCTGTTGTTTTTAGTATCACCTTCAATTTAAAATAATAAGAGTGAGTTGCACCAACTTACTTTAACGATAACAAAACTCGAACCAACGGTCAAATCTCTGGTTAAGTCAATAATGGATTGCACCATTTTAACAATGGTTAAAATGACGTCATATTTAACGATAACCGTAACCAGTCAATTTTGGCCGGTTATCGTTATTGCTAAGTTAACAAATGTCAAAATCTTGTCAAAATAATAACCTAGTCCGTTGTTTTCTGTTGTTTTATCATATTTAAGTATAAAAAAATTAAAAATGTCTTTAGTACGTGATATTTTATGGGAATCTAGTTCTTCTGACGACGAAAATTATAATGATTTACCTAATTCTCGAAAGAAAAAAGTGTATCAACCACGTGTTAATCGATTCCTAAAATGGAATGAGCAGGAGTTCTTGGATAGATTTCGGATTTCCAAAGGTTTAGCACGAGCCCTGGCTTCTCATTTAGCACCATTGCTCCAAACCAGAACCATGAAGTAAGTGCCTGTTTAATAAAGGCTTTAAAAACTATAGTGGGAATATTTGAGTCGTCCTATGTATGACTAAGGTATAACTACATAAACAATATTGTTTTTCTTTTCAGAAACTTTGCAGTTACTCCAGAGCAGCAAATAATAATGGCATTGGAATTTTACGCATGTGGTTCTTTTCAACGCTGCATTGGGGATGCTGCAGGTGTTCACAAATCTACTGTTTGTCGAATAATTCATCGAGTGAGCAGAGCTATAGCCGGACTAAGAACAGACTGGATTGCAATGCCTAAAAATATTGAGGAAATGGAAACTGAGGCCAAAAAATTTTATGAAATATGTGCATTTCCTAAAGTAATAGGAACTATAGACTGCACACATATACCAATCAAATCGCCAGGTGGTGCAGATGCAGAAACATATAGAAATAGAAAACAGGTATTTTCTCTTAATGTGCAAGTAATCACAAATGCTGAGATGTACATTACAAATATAGTTGCTAGATGGCCTGGAAGCTGTCACGACAGCCATATTTTCAACAGCAGTGTCATTAAGGGACGCCTAGAAGATGGAGAATTTGATGGTTTTTGGTTACTAGGAGACAAAGGTTATGCCAATAAACCATATTTGCTAACACCTCTACGTAATCCTGTTACAGAAGCTGAAAAACTGTACAATGAAAGTCATATTCGTACTAGAAATATTGTAGAACGCAGTTTTGGTTGTTGGAAAAAAAGGTTTCCTGCAGTGTCATGGAAACTCAGAACAAATACAGCAAGAGCCCAATGTGCTATAGTGGCAATGGCTGTCCTATATAATATTTGCAAGAAATTGAGAGACCCGATGCCAACATGTTACGACTCTGATAATGAATCATCAGATTCTGATGACAATGACCTGACCTCTGCATATGTTAGCCAGCATGACGAGCATAATAGGTATATGCTAATAAATACTTATTTTGATAGATTACATTAAGATAGACTATGTTTTAAATGAATAAATAAAAAAACTTCAAAAATAAAAATGCATTTTTATTTTTTTTCTCAGTAGAAAACAAAAAGTGCATGGCATTTTCAGATTCCCATAATTCAGAAAGATAAGGATTTTGATGAAATTTCTCCTATACAAAAAGTAAAAATGTATCTTAAAAATTTATTTTTTTCTCCCTTAAAATATCTATTTCAAGTTTAAGTTTATCCACTTCAAGCTTATGTTTTTCTTCATTGTGCCTCAGTAACTGGCTGTGTAATTCATTTTGGTGACTAATAGATAACTTTATCTTTTCCATCTCCAACTCATGAAGGCCATCTAAAACTGTCAGTTTCTTTTCCCTTAGTGCTTGTTTTATGATATTTTCACTCTTCCCTTGTTTTTTCTTTATGATACCTAAAATTGAAATAAAATATTAGGCTACACACTCAATAATTAAATGGCCTATTAGCGCAGTCGGTGGTAACCCTGCTGATGTACTAGATGGTGTGGGTTCGATCACCACCAAGGAAAAACACTTGTGGTGAACTCTGGTGTTTTTGTTATATATTTATCTATGTATGTAAGTACAAAGTTTGGCTATAGATTGTCATTTAAAAATACTTACGACTTAGTTGTGGTGCTACTGGTCTCTTTAGTGATGAATGTGGGGCACTAGCATCAAAAACTTCATCTGGGACAATATTTTCAACATTATCAAAACTTTTGTCTTGATCTGTAATAATTGTGTTGACTACAACATCCTGCAAACAAGTTAATATAATTAATTAATGCATCTAATCCAAATACATATTAAATAATTTGGAATACATAAATACCTTGAGTATATTGGGCATGTCATGTTGAATTTCACTATCAGTATTTGTGTCTAGTTTCACTTTCTGTAAAAACATTGCTTTTATTATTAATCTTTTCAATTTATTACTAAATCTAAACAGCAGATTGGTGGCAAATAGTTTTGAATAAATAGTGCAATTTATTTATTTTTTAAATTTTTAAACCTACAAGCTTAGTACTTATAAGTTTTATCACAATCACTAAATATTTGTGATGATATGTAGATAACAGGGTCTAAAAATAATCAAATTATCTTTAACAATTCAAACCCTCATTACTTTTTGTATAGGAGGAATTTCATCAAAATCCTTATCTTTGTGAATTATGGGAATCTGAAAAAAAAAAAAGAATATATTTTATAGTATCTCCTTTACACCTTATTTATAATCTGCAATAATTTACTCACTGTAACAATGGAATTTGGGGAAATAATGTCATCATCATATATAGCCTCATTTCCATCAATAGATCCAGACATAATGGATCTTAACCAATCAGTAGCATCTTCTGAATCTGGAGGAAGTGAGGGAGGATTTCCTCCACCTGTGCGTCTCATTTCCTGACGTTCTCTACTTGCTACCTGCAAAATATAATTTCTTTGTTATAACATTAGACATAAATTGATTCATGTTTTTAGAAGGTGAGATTAGTTCACTTCCAAGCAGCGGAAAGTAGGTAGAATTACCTTCTTTGCAGATCTTTTCATATTTTCAAATTTATATTTTAGCTGCTTCATGTTTCTAGGTACTTGACCAACAGCATTAAATTCCTTTGCGATGCAGTGCCATGCATGGTCTTTTTGTTTTGTACTACTCCCATCAGTTTTTTTACACATAAGTACATTTTTATATTTGTCTACAAGTATCTGCAATCGACTAATCTCTTCCTTAGTAAAATTGACACTTCTTTCCCTGTAAAAATAACAAATACTTTATTCAATGTGGTAAATAACAATAGGCAGTAAGGAATATACCATGAATTTTTCATATGGATGTTTAATTATGTTATTTCACATAGTTTTTTTTTATTTATTGTATGAACAATTAAATAAAACATTTTCTAAACAATGTTGTATGAATAAAAAGTGTGGACTGAGATATTATTTTATATAGGACCTAAGTAAAACACGCTTGATTTAACTTGCATAGGCTAAAAGTTATAATGTACTAATGTAGTGGCGCACTTTTTATCAGGTATAATAAATTTAACATAAAATTAAACTCACTTTGTCTTGAAGTCATCCATTATTACTATTACAATATCCGTGCTTGATTCGGCAAACAGACGGACACAACAAAAACACAACAATTATAATAACACAAACCTAACCTCACGAAACGAGATTCGTGAAAATAAATTTGACATAAGGCTCACAGTGTTGTCATAACAAATAATTTTCCCCGTCAGTTTTTAGGGATAATTTATCTTTTTATACTGTCAACCCCATTAGCGTTAACTGTTAACAAAAAAATCATGGTGCAACAAACATTTGTAAAGTTCTGTGGTCATCGTTATAGTTACTGCTAAAATTAATCTTAACTATAGCATTAACTACGCCTGTGGTGCAACTCACTCTAAGAATATTATGATATGTCACTACTACTGACTGTCACATCACTGTCACCGTCATTATTGACATTGACGTTTCGGTTATGTTCGTACGTTCCGTTGCACGTTGAGTTGTTCCTGCATATTTTTCATTTTGATAATGTTCACCAAATGTCTTAAACATACCTTTTCTTGTACTTTCATTAGTTAATTATAGCTTTATTAGATTTTTCTTGCATTGTTACAGCTGGTGGGTGGTGCAGAGATGTACTTTTGTACTGCGTCACCTTACTGTATAGTTTAGTTTTTTGATTTTATTTTGTGTTTATATTCTATTAGTATATATATATATATTTTTTTTTTATCTTATGACTTCCAATGATGATTCTTTTCATTCTGCCAATAGTTCTTCTTTTAACGTTAACTGAAGAATAAGCGAGCACTGGGGGTGTCGGGATACAGGAACAGGGAATAAAAACAGCTGAACACGGTTACGCATATATTCCGACTGCATGACTGAGCGAATTGTGACATTACATTCTGTTTGGTATACCCACTTGTAACTGACAATAATTATAAAATTATATTCTGAAGGTACCCATACATCACACCTCACCACTTAATCTTAAAGTTAACACCTTGAATTACAGAAGAAACAAAAGGGTTAAATTACCTTAAATGTACTTATTCTAAGATTGGTTACATAACACTAACAAGACCCGTTACATAATAAATATACTTGCGACGTTATAGATTTTTTTTTAAAGAAGTAATGCTTGGAATTTGATGACGGGTTTACGGGTACGTTTGGATCGA
>JAWIIS010000258.1:0-68723 GCA_033682625.1 Helicoverpa zea x Helicoverpa armigera | reverse complement strand
ATAAGGCGTAGCGTGGAGAGAGAAATTAAAGACAGAGATCTACGACAATACTAATAGTTTATTAATAAGATATTCAATTATATACGGTTACACACATATGTAAATAGGTACATGATTATACACACTAACACTCTACACGCCCATTACAATTAAAAAAAGAAAAGAAATACAATTATTGCTTTTTTTTTCAGCAAATACAATGCTGATTTTACTTAGGTATACATTTGGAGTAAATATAAGTACGAGTAAATAAAATCTCAATAAAATTTAAACAGTAATAAAACTTATATAACCTTACTAACTATTTTCTGTAAATATGTCGGTACAATAATCACAAAAAAAATAGAATAAAAACATTTATGTAACACTCAATTAGGCACATACAGCTTTGTACGGTTTTTATGGATAACATCTAGTTTTCCATTTCTCATAATTTGGACATTTGGAGACATATCCTTTACAACAGTAAAAGGACCAGAATAAATGCTGTCTAATTTACTAACATTTTCATTTCTTATCAGAATTAAATCATCTTTTTTGTATACAACTGGTTTAACATATTTGTCACAGACATTTTTTCTAAGCAATTTTCCGTTAATAAGATTTTCCCTAGCTTCTTTTTGAGATAACTGTAAGCGATATTTCAATTCAGATGGATAGCTTTCATGATTGTATAAGGGCTCTACTAAGTTATTCTTAAAATTACTTGGAAGGTTACAAATTTTGCCGAAAACTAGCTCGTATGGGGTAAATTTCGTTTCAGAATGTACTGAGGTATTAAATGCAAAACACCAATATGGTAGCCATTGGCTCCAGGCCTCTGGATGATTGTCAGTTTGGATACGTAAATACGAACCTAAGTTTTTGTGCGAGTTCTCCAGTGCGCCAATACTTTGATGGTGATATGCTGTGGAAGATAATTGATTAATTTTTAATAGATTACATACCTCTTTGAACACAGAAGACATGAACTCGGTGCCTCTGTCTGTAGCGATTTCCTGTGGGATACCATAGTGGAGTATAAAACTGTTTACGAAAGCATTAGCTACTTCTTCAGATTTTTTCGAAGTTAAGGGATGAGCTACTACGTACTTGCTTAATTCACACTGCAAGGTTAGAATATAACAGTTATTGTAACAGTCTTTATCGAGTGGTCCAACCAAGTCCAGAAAAACTTTTTCAAAAGCTGATGTTGCAGTTGATGTAATAAGCATCGGTTCTTTTGTGTTAAGAGCATGCTTCTGTCTTTGACATTTGTCACATTTCCGAACAAATTCTCTAACGTCCTTGTCTAATCCAGGCCAGTAAAAATATTTTTTTATATTATTTAACATCCTTCTCATGCCCGCGTGGCCACTTGTGGGCAAGAGATGGAAGTCATTTATAATAACCCTTCTATCATCTTTATCATCTACTCTTTGAACATCATTTAAAATATAAAATCGTACTCCTTTTAATAATTTTATTTCGCTTAATAATTTCTCTACAAATTATTAATAAATTCTCTAAATTATTTTTATTTTTTATAAAATAAATCTCGTCGACGTTTATTTCTTTACAAAATTCATTTAGCTTCCTCACAAATGCGGCTCGCGTCAATTGTGATTGGAAGTTTGGATTGATAAAAATCGTTGATTTACTACTTAAATAACAAAACGCGTTTCTTTCTTTATCTATTTTATTATTTTTCCTCATAGTCTCTAAGTCTTTTTTGTCTATAAACCTTAATTCTACTGCCTCTTTCGGTTTCATATGCGTCCCCAAGACGTCTGGTTGATCAAGCCGAGCGTCTGAAAGATTCATATCAACCAAAGGGCTTTGTAGCTTCCTAGTCTGAGCCCTAGTCATAACATTCATATGAGATTCACTCATTTGTTTTAGTTCGTCAGATGTAAAAGAAATACGAGACAATGCATCTGCAGCTGCGTTGTCTGCGCCTTTTACATACTGTATAGTATAGTCATATTCCTCCAATGTGAGTCGAAATTTCATCAGTCGGCTAGACGGATCACGCATACTAAAAAGATATACTAAGGGTCTATGATCTGTCAAAATTTTGAATTTACGAGCGTATAAATATGGTCGAAAGTATTTCACCGCCCAGACTATTGCTAGCAATTCTTTTTCTATGGTCGGATAACGTCGCTCAGCACTATTTAAACTTCTACTTGCGTATGCTATGGGCCTATTGTTACCGTTCGATAAAATAGCGCCTATAGCATTACCGGAAGCGTCTGTTTGCACTATAAATTCGTTATTAGGTGAAAAATCTGGGTATTGTAAAACCGGAGGGGAAATAATACCTACACTGTTTTAGCTGTTCAAAAGATTTTTGGCAGGACTGATCCCAAACAAAAGGTACATTCTTTTTAGATAAATTATATAAAGGAAAAGCTTTTTCCGCAAAATTAGGTATAAATTTCCGATAATAGTTAACGAACGCCGTAAATCGTTTAAGTTCATCTAGTGACTTCGGGCATGGATAATTTTGGACTATTTTTATTTTATCTGGATCAGGCAATATACCATCAGCTGAGATTACATGTCCTAGATACAATAATTGTTTTTTCATAAAATCGCATTTTACGGGACTAAGCTTTAATTTAACTTTTCTAATTCGCTCAAAAATATCCTGCAAGTTTCTCATTTTTTCACCTAAATTTCTGCCAAAAACTACAAGGTCATCCTGGTATACCAGACACTTTTCATAGTTTAAGCCTGCCATAGCCATAGTCATCATTCGCGAGAAAGATGAAGGACTAGTTTTTAACCCCATGGGCATCCGGGTCATTTGATACTGCCCGGAACAAAATGCAGTATATTTTCTACTATCTGTTTCCAAGGCCACATTGTGAAATCCTTGGTACAGATCTAAATGACTGAAGTAGGTAAATGCAGCCTGATAAAGAGTCTAAAATTTCCGTGATATTTGGAAGAGGAAAACGATCATCTTCTATGCAGTTATTTAATTTTCGATAATCTATTACTAATCTCCATTTTTTTAAACCACTCGCGTCTGTCTTTTTTGGAAATAATAATACTGGACTACTCCATTCGCTTCTACATTTCTCAATTATACCTTCTTTTAACATACTATCGATTTGCTGTTGAATTTCATTTTTCTGTGAATGCGGTAATCTGTATGGCTTAGAAAAACTGGGACTCGAATTTTGTTTCAATACTATTTTATGTTCATAAATATCTGTCGTCATTAGTTTATCGCCTTCTAAATAAAATATGTCCGAATATTTTGCGCACAAATGTTCTATTTGAGTCCTTTCTTCTTTATTCAAATGATTCAATTGTAATTGGGAAAATAATTTCTTTACCCCGTCTGCATTTATTTTAGTTTTCTCAAAACTGCATACATTATAGTCCTCAAGTTTAAGAATAATGGGGTTAATTTCGGTTAATTTAAATGAATTTTCAGTGGTATTCAATATTTTTATAGGAATTTTACCACAAATCGGTTTAACTATAGTGCTCTGGGCATTACCATTGACAGTAAATTGCAATGGGGTCCCCATATATCCTCCCTATCAGGGCGACTTGGTTCTGCTGCTTTTGCAGTCAGAAAAATCAGACAACTGACCGATATAGCTACGGCCAGGCTTGTATACTTCGCCTATTTCCATTGCGTGATGTCATATGGCATTCTGCTATGGGGGGCAGCGGCTGATGTCCAATCAATTTTCGTTTTGCAAAAAAGGGCGATCCGAGCGATCTATGGCATGGGCTCTCGCGAATCTCTTAGAGAATTCTTTAAGGAAATTAATATACTTACATTACCTTCCTTGTATATTTTTGAAAATATTATGTTTGTTCGCAAAAACATCCATAAATTCACAGTTAAAAGTGACATTCACCAGATAAATACACGTAACAAACATAAATTAGTGGTTCCCAAGTTTAGGCTAACAAAAACAAATAAGTCGTTCTTAGGGAATTGTGTACGTTTTTATAACAAGCTACCTAAATGTATCCTTGATCTCACGGATAAAAAGTTTAAGAATGTAGTTAAAAACATTTTGATTAAAAAGGCGTATTATAAAATTCAGGATTACATTAATGACAGTGATGCCTGGCGCTAAATTAATATTGTTTTTTCTTTTTCTCTGCACATGTGGCTTCCCCGGCGACCACGGGCACGGGAGTGCCTCCGCCCAGACCAGCCAAGCCCAAGCCAGCAAGACCCCAAATTGCATTGTATGATAACTTGGTTACCCAATATATTTTTTCTTTGAATTGTATAAATTATTTTTCCAGTAAAGATTGCACTAAAATTATTTTGTATAATTTATTAATACATTTTTAGCTCAATTTGGATTGTATAACATTCTCAGGACTAGATAGAAAACTGTATGTCTGTAATTATTTTTATTTTCTTTTAAAAAGAGTGTCCATGGAGTTTCTTGCCGGTTCTTCTCCATGAGACCAACTCTTTGGAACCGTGCACCTAACTTTGACGTTTCGAAAGAGCTTTCATAGGCCTATTTGAAATAAAAAATTTTGAGTTTGAGTTTGAGTTTGAGTTTGCTCGCTAAATAGATCCCTTCAGCAATTTCCGACGTACAAACTACTCCTTCGTTGTTTATATTAGTCTCAATGTAATATATTGATTCACTTCTAGGTGGAATATCTAACCAACTTTTTGAGCATATTGATATATGAACATTAATTTGTTGATGTTGTACCGAAAGTTTTAAAATGTTTTTATTGTAATCTAAAACTGATTTATACTTCGCTAAAAAGTCGCTACCAATTATACCATTCGCCGTAATTGGTAAGAAATCGAATAGATAGAATTTATGATGTAAGCAATGACCACCCACAAACAGATTTAAGTAACAGAATCCAATTGTTTTTACTTTACCACCAATACCATTTATGTACGTACTCTCTTTTATATATGGAAGTCGCTGTTCAATAACATGTTTATACTTAAGCACCGAAATCGAAGCGCCGGTGTCAAGTAACCAAGTGTAACTATGATTGTTTAAAGATAAATTAACAAAACAAGTACTACTGCAAGATAATATTTTGTCTTTAGTCTCGAAAAAACGTATTTTCAGAATCCTGTTTTGATGCTGATTGTGATTCAGCTGCTAAGTTGACCTGTCGCGTTCCTTGATTGGAATTATAATAGGACTTACCCCTATTAGTCCGTGTGGGTGCAAATGCATACTGCTGACCGCGTCTGTTGTTGCTGCCGCGATAGTGATTACGACCACCTCTAGGCATGTTGTAATCACTACCCCTACGCCATGTACACGTACGCCGATTGAATCTGCCATAACCTTGAGAAAACTGTCTCCCTCTGCCTCTAGAAAACCTGTTATTGAAACCTCTGGTAGAGGACATACCTAAAATGTCTCCGGAAGTAGTAGCTGACTCCGATTCTTCATCCTGGGCCGCTTGAATCGCGTCCTTGAGAGAGCTAAAATTGCAAGCGGCGATTATAGTGCTCAATCGCCTATTTCTTAAACCGTCAGAAAATTTCTTTATAGCAAACTGCTCATTAATTGGTTTTAAAAGATTGTAATTAGCGGAATTTCCACCGGCCTGTGAAATCGTTAAATTAATGAATAATTCCGTAATTTGGTTACCATAATCTTTAATAGTCAAATCATTTTGCCTCATACGAGTTAGTTTCGTTTGTATAGCGCTCGCAGATTTTTTTGGCAACAATGTATTTTCCATATCATGGATTAAGTCGGTCACACTAGAATAACTAGATTTCAATTGCAATTTTGCCGCTTGCGATAACCTACTCTTTAGGACAAACTCAATAAGCTTATTTTTACATTCAGCAGAATTAAGAGTAGAGGCATAATACTCAATATTTTCGATAAGACGTTCAGTATTGTTTTCCTCATCGCTCATGAGTGGCAAAAGGCTCAAAGCGACCTTAATGTTAAAAGTCGACATTTTAGTTTCGTCAGACTCCGAAAATTTACACAACTTAGAAACTTCAGTATACAATGTCTGAAATGTTTTAATATATTCGTCAATCAGTACAGTATCACTAGGTTTTATATGACCCTTCTTAATATCACTGCTAATCTCATTTACACAGGATAGATAGCGCGAAAAAATTTCATTCGCCTCACTAAGCTTTTTTACCAATATATTTCCTTTCCTACGAGCGTGACCAATCTTAATTAAATAAGCTCTTACATCTTTTATTTTTTTACATAATTTAGCTAATGCATCTGCCATAACTCACCATCATAGTAGTGTTGAGGTTTACAACTCTGGATACATCACATTTATTGAACTTTACACCATAAGTCCACTAAATAGATTATAGTCCGCTAAACTGCACGTTACACAAGACGAATACGTACGCAAAGTTTAAAGTTCCCGAATATACACGATGCCGACATGTACACTTTTATGATACCGCCACATTACCACTTATTTACTTTTTGGAAATATTATACCGCCACTTTTACACTTGCACATTTTATTATTGAACGCCACTTTTCGCTTCTCAATAGTAATACCGGACACTAGACGATGTCAGATGGACCCGTATTTGGTTTTGGACGCAAAAATGAACGCCGAAGAGCGTGGTGATGGATACTCTGCTCTATCCACTGTAAATGGCAATTCTTGTAGATGCGATATCCACCATAAATCATCACTAGTGCTGCTAATATCGCCAACACCATTAGCAGAATATTCGTAACGCCAATCCCGGTTTTCAATTGGTCGATCGCTGCTTGATTGACTCCTCCAGCCGCGTTTTGGGCGATCACAAGCTCCTCTTTGGTATTACTTCCACCCATTTTTTATTGAAGATACGATATTTTTCGCACAAACTTCGACAATACAGTTCACGCGCAAGCGACGATAATGAGACAATAATTATATTATAAGAAGACATTGTACAGTGATGTACCTAATAACTTATATGGGCACGGAATTCTAAACAACCAGGGTGGTCCGCTGCCATGCGTTTGGCAGGGTCGCCATATAAGGCGTAGCGTGGAGAGAGAAATTAAAGACAGAGATCTACGACAATACTAATAGTTTATTAATAAGATATTCAATTATATACGGTTACACACATATGTAAATAGGTACATGATTATACACACTAACACTCTACACCGGATTGAACAACCAAGCTCGGCAAGCAGAAATTATGACCGAAGCGAAAAAAGAAGCTGACAGTGATTTCTACATGGCGTACCGAGTGGGGGTCAAGGCACCGGTCTTCAATGCAGACGACCCACAATTATGGTTTGCGCAGCTAGAAGGCCAGTTCGTTCTCTCCAACATCACCTTTCACTCTCAAAATTCAACTCATAATCACACAAGAATGGATCTGTACGCGAAGCTGTCAAACTGCATGGAGGAACTGTCTGCCACCTTCACCTCGAGGATGAACATATACGAGGAAGAGTTGAAGAATGTCACCAGCAATGAGGCAACGCACAAGTCCATTGCCAGCCTGTCCCGAGACTTCACTGAGTTTAAGTGCCTCATTTGGAAAACAATGAGTGCACTTAAGATGCAGGTGGAGTTACTGACAGTGGGCCTGGATAGGCACGAAATGTCTTCCCGTAGGCGAGTGCTTCTTCTTCACGGTCTTCCTGAGCAGAAGGACGAAGATCACGTGTCCCGGGCAGTTGCAGTCTTGACCGATGAAATGAAGCTGCCTAATGTGTCTGCAGGGGATATTGCGTCGTGTCATCGGTTAGGAGTAGATGGCAGTAGAACAAGGCCTCTGCTTATAAGGTTCCAGAGCCACAGCCTGCGCAGTGAGGTGTGGCGAAGCAAGACAGCTCTGAAGGGCACTGGACTTGTGTTCTCAGAGTTCTTGACAAAGCCCAGACACGATGCATTTGTTACGGCTCGGAAGCATTTTGGAGTAAAGGAGTGTTGGACGTCCGAGGGTAAGATCCTCATTCTGCTGCCGGACAAGTCTCGGCGAAAGATAGAGTCCCCTGCGGAACTGCAGCAACTAATTGCACAGTTCCCGATGCCTGCTGCTGCAACTAACAAGCCGGCGTCGAGCATCAACAAAACTCCGACGGGCAAAAGGGCAAGAAGGCAAGCAAAGTAGTAGTTGTGATTGGTTTTCTTTTCTTTTTGTTTGTCGGTAATTGTTAAATATTATTGTGTTTGTCATTGTTTGATCATGTTGTGTGTGACGTTTAATTTGACATTTGTTTTGACATTGTGTTGTGATTCGTTCAGAAACTTTAATTAATATTTGTAGATACGAGTCTTTTAATCATTGTAAATAAGTTAACTGGTGAGTGCATCGAGGATTTGGATTAACAGGTAACTGATACTTTAATTTATTTATATATATATCTTATATTAGATATTTAAGTATATTTATATATTGTTATATACGTCATGATTGATAATTTTGATGACAGTTTAGTTTCTTGTTCGTCTTCTTGTTCGTCCGATGAGAGCTTTGCGAGTGCGTTCAGTGATGATACGGTGCATTTACGTGACCAACTCTATAATATTTTTTCCCCATACAGTAAATTTTTTAATACGGTTCATATAAATGCCCAGAGCATTCCTGCCCATCATGCGGACCTTCTTTCTTCTTTTGACTCCAATCTTGTCCATGCTATCTGGTGAAGCGTCAATGTCTTTTTTCAATGCGAATATTTATTCAATAATAAATTAAATACATAAGTTATTTTTCCTTATATTTATTCAATAATAAATATATAAATTAAATACATAAGTTATAAAGATGGATGCGCAAATTGTCTGAGCACTTCGCACGGTTTGAGTAAATGCAAGTCGACCTCGGTTTGTAAAGTATGTAAAAAACGTCATCATACTTTATTACATTTTGATAAAAATAATAATCCCCCGCTGCAAACTGCTGATGTTAGATCGATGAATTGCAATGTAGTCGGCGCGCCTGCTCTGGCGGCGCCGCTGTCCGGCGCGCCTTCCGCGTACCCCTCGCCCCGCGCGGCGTCTTCGCTTGCGCCGACTCACGCCGCTGTGTCTTGCTCTTATTCTTATAGCGATAAGGTCGATATTCCCGCGCCGGTAACCGTGTGTGGCTCGGGTGATGTTACTAAAACATTTCCGAATCATAATACGGCCGCGTTATTAGCAGCTGATACGAAGGCTGAGTCGACAATTCTGTTATCAACCGCGCAGGTTTACGCGCGAGCTAGTAATAATAGGTCGGGTTATAAAACAATAGTTAGGTGTTTAATTGACAATGGCTCGCAAAGTAATTTAATAACCACCGCTTGTTGTAGAAAACTCAATTTAATAATAATTCCTTTGAGTAATTCTTTTGTCAAAGGTGTTGGTTCTGTATCGCGGCCGATAATAGGTTATGTGAACTTAGAAATCGAGTCTCGCGTAGACCCGCATCAAAAATATAATATTCGCGCGTTAGTAGTTGAGTGCATTACGGACCAGCTACCTTCGCACCATATTAAGTGGGATTCTTCAGTGGACTCCCACTCGCTACCGCTCGCTGATTTAAGCTGGAATATTCCAGGCGATATTGACATAGTGTTAGGCGCTCAACTGTTTCCGTATATTTATTTGGGGAATAGGGTAGACTTAGGTTCACATGCGCCTCCCGCATTGTTAACGACATTCGGGTATGTCCTTATGGGTGATTTTCCGCATAGTAAAGATAATTTAAAGCTACCTAGCTTTTCTTACACAACGTTAGCCCTTGATAATTTATTACAAAGGTTCTGGGAAAGGAAGAGGTTGAAGGTAAACGCTTTTTATCTCCTGAGGAAACCGAATGTGAGAATATTTTTTCCTCGACCGTGTCACGTGACGATTCGGGCCGGTACACTGTCGCGTTACCTTTCAGTAAGGATCCCGCTGAGTTAGGTAACTCCCGCACCGCCGCGTACCGTCGACTGGTTGCGCTGGAGAAAAAACTCCGCCAATCACCGACGTTGAGGGGAAACTATAACGCAGTGATCCAAGAGTACATAGATAATGGATACTTAAGTCAAGTCGATGAGTCAGACATTTCGGATGACGGGTACTACATCCCTCATCACGCTGTCGTTCGGCCAGACAAACCGATGCCGCGCATTGTATTGGATGCGAGTGCTAGGACGCATACTGGTTTATCTTTAAATGATATACTCCATATTGGTCCGAATTTACAAACGGATCTGTTTCTTCTTTTAATCAATTTTAGATTATTTCCTATCGCTATAAATTCTGATATTAGACAGATGTATTTACGAATCTGCGTACCTGTTGCGCAGCGTAAATACCTACGCATCTTGTTTCGATTCAATGAGAACGAACCTTTGTTAACATTCGCTTTTAACCGCTTACCTTTCGGACTTAAGTCGAGTCCTTTCATAGCTATGCGCACTGTGCGACAGCTGGCCTCGGACAGTCCGCATTATCCCGAAGCTGCTAAAGTAGCTGAGACCAGCCTATATATGGATGACCTGGTCTACTCGGTGAATAATGAAGAGAACGCTATCCGCATATCGCATGATCTCATAAAAATGTTTAAGTCGGGTGATTTTGACCTTGTAAAATGGTGTAGCAATTCACCCGCGCTGTTAAACAGTCTTCCTGATTCACATCGTAAGTCGCTTGATTTTCATGAAGGGAATGATGTGTCCAGGGTTTTAGGTCTTTCATGGGAGCCTTCGCAGGATAAGTTCTTCTTCACGACCGCTCGAGTGGCCGAGAAATGTACTAAGAGAAATATACTCTCGATAGTGGCCCGCTTATTTGATGTTCTCGGTCTAGTTGCTCCCGTGATCTTTTACGCCAAGTTGCTTATCAAAGAGTTATGGTTGAGCAATATCGGTTGGGATGATGTCGCTCCTGACGAAATAGTTCAACGTTTTTCGCTTCTCGTGCAGGAGTTTCCCTTGTTGGATTCCTTGCAGATAGCACGTCATGTGGGTGTTACCGATGATTGTTCTGTTCGTATAGTCGCATTCGCTGATGCCAGTATGGCTGGGTACGGTTGTGTTATTTATATACACTCTATCAGTCCGTCCGGGATAATAGTTCGCTTACTTTGTGCGAAGTCAAAGGTTTCACCTACCAAGGTGACCACTCTTGCACGTCTCGAGCTGTGCGCCGCCGTGCTCATGTCGAGGATGGTGAAGGCTGTTCGTGATACTTATGTTTCACGTCTTACAATTGAAGGGATTTATGCCTTTTCAGACTCCACGATAGCCTTATCGTGGATTCATTCCTCTCCGCATCGCTGGTCAGTCTTTGTCAGCAATAGAGTCGCTCAATGTCAGGAAAACTTGGGTTCTCAGTATTTTTACCATGTGGCAGGTGTTGAGAATCCGAGCAACTGCCTATCCCGTGGCCTACTTCCTTCCCAGTTGGTGTCCCATGAGCTTTGGTGGAACGGCCCTTCTTGGCTTCGTTGTGCTCCTGAGGATTGGCCGGTCAAACCTTTCTGTCCCACTGGCTGTGTGGAACTCCCCGAGCATAAGACAAACGTTTTAGCTGTCACCACGCAAGTAGAAGTTCCTCTTCTTTGTAAACTCGCGCAGCGCACCTCTTCATGGGATAGACTGTTGCGCATCGTTTCTTATATACTTAAATTCGCTAGACCAAAGGTTCATTGTGAACCTCGGTCACCACAGGGGTTGGCAGCCGCGGAAATGGTTATAATCCGTGCCGTGCAATCTGTCCATTTCGCAGGTGACATTAAGCTCATTAAATGTGGTAAACTTTTACCCAAGAAACTTAGAAGTTTGTCTGTCTTCTTCGATGAAGAAGGTATATTACGCATTGGGGGAAGACTTTCAAAGTCATACCTTCCTTATGATGCCAAGCATCCTTTTTTACTTCCTAAACATGATCCGATTGTAGATCTGATAATTCATCATTACCATGTGATGAATTGTCACACTGGACCAGGGCTACTTATGTCTATTTTACGGCAGCGATTTTGGATACTAGATGCCAGGACTGTCATTAGGTCTAAGTTAAGACAATGCAACACATGCTTTAGGGTTAGTCCGACGCATCCTACTCCAGTGATGGCGGACCTTCCTGAATACCGAGTCTCGGAATCTAAGGCATTTGTCCATACTGGGGTGGATTATGCTGGTCCCATCCGCATAACTCTCACTCGTCGCAGAGGTCAGCACGCTCAGAAAGCTTACGTCTGTTTGTTTGTGTGTTTGGTAACCAAAGCGGTACATGTAGAGTTTAGTCTCTGAACTTACTACCGACGCCTTTTTAGCCGCATTTAAACGTTTTATCTCACGTCGAGGGCCAGTATCGTGTCTTTATTCGGATAACGCTACCAACTTCGTTGGTGCTAAAGCCCAACTAGACGAACTTTATAATTTCTTAATGAAGTCAAACCTCAATTCATCTCTTTTAAACGAGTTATTAACCCGCCGCATTAAGTGGAAGATGATTCCACCACGCTCCCCACATTTTGGCGGCATGTGGGAAGCGAACATAAAAACATTAAAAACGCATCTCTATCGTGTGATTGGAGATCAACTTCTTACTTATGAAGAGTTACAGACGGTACTCATTCAAATAGAGTGCATTATGAACTCACGCCCTCTGAGCGTGTTGTCGTCTGATCCGCATCCGGAAGTTATAACTCCCGCTCATTTTTTGATGTCCACCCCATTGCAGTACTTGCCGGCAGCCGATCTGTCTGGTCAGCGCTTAAATCTTTCCCAACGTAAACAGTTGTTAGATAGCCACTCTGACGTCCGTGGATAGTACAGTATCCAAGAAAAAAGTAGCGTCATACGCCCATGGATACTATAGTATCCAAAGCGACGAGTTGTGTTTAACTCCATCTATTTTAAAATACAGTATTATTTGTTGAGTTTTGACAGATTATCTATACAGCTGATGAAATAGTTCGACGAAAAAATAAGAGATGGTAGTGTAATAAGCTTTGACAATTTTTTTTTTTAAATTTAAGTTCAGTTGACGCGTTTGACGTTCGTTTCGTTAAGTGTTTTTATAAGTGTCAACTATTATGTCGCTTTGTTTTATTTATTTTACAAGTGTTATACATCAAAATAAACTAGAAGATTTGGGCTTTACGATGATGTTTAAATATCACAGTTTTAGCTGATAAATCTAGTCTAATTTTAACTTCAAACGATTGTTGTTTCGAAAAAATGGCCGGTCAAGGTCATAGGCCAATCTTAGTTTTGTTTATACATATTTTACATACTTTGCATTAAAATATTATATTTAATATCGTAATAAGCAAAATAAAACATTTTTCAAAGAGAAATATACTAAATTCATTTAAAATTTCGTAATAGCTTTCTCGAGCGCGGGAGACATCGCGGTAAAATTACGAAGAGTAGTGTTTTGTTTCGATTTAATTAAAATACTTTGAGTTAACCGAATATAATCATATATACATCAGAAGAAAGGGTAATAAGCCTAGTTTGTTTTGAAAATATTTTATTGATAAAATATGCAACAGTTGTGCCTTATATTTTAAAATGGTAGAAATAAATGTGTTTTTTTCTTCTTAAAATCATGTTTAACCCGGATTTTAGTATCAAAGATTATAACTAACGATTTTAAAATATCATTAACTTTGATTTGTATTCTTCAACCTTTTTTTTCGTATTTTTTTCTTTATTCTAGCCATTACGGTTCAGTAGCTGTATAGGTTTTTTGTTACGACGAAGTTGCGAGCCGCGCGCGATTCGGGTGCCGCGCGCGGCTGGACGTTAGAGAGAGAAACGGTCGCGCGGCCCGGACGTTAGAGTGGATAGTATGGTCCAATCTTTCTGGAAGAAATGGCACTTAGAGTACCTGCATACGCTGCAAGTTAGGCAAAAGTGGGCAACCGCGGCCAAGCCCGTAGAAGTCGGAACTGTCGTGCTCGTGGGACAGGATAATTCTCCTCCATTGAGTTGGCCATTAGGAGTTATAACTGAGGTTTACAAAGGTGCCGACAATGTCATTCGCGTTGCAATGGTGAGGACGAAGTTCGGTAATTTTAAACGCTCCGTCACGAAACTATATCCTATCCCAACGCAATAAAATTTAAGTTAACGAATACTCATAGTTTAAGGATTAGGATTAGTCTCTTTTAAATATTTTCATTTCTTCTCCGCGTTCAGTCATAAGACTTAGGCTGATCATGACTTACGTTAGTAGATCTTTATAATTTTCACCTTTCCCTTTGAAAGAACTTGCGTCCTTCCAAGGCGGGGAGCATGGTGAAGCGTCAATGTCTTTTTTCAATGCGAATATTTATTCAATAATAAATTAAATACATAAGTTATTTTTCCCGCAACTTAAAACTTTGTTTCAATTATTTTCATATTTATAATAACCCAATTGAGTCTCTGATGATGATATCCGAACGACAATACTAGCTACCGCAGCGCCCATTGGTTCGTATCGAGTGTTCTAGAGGAGGCTCGCATCAAGCTAGCAGTTTGCGTTTGGCCACCGCCAAGGACGCACGTAGTACTTCTCCCGCCGCCATTGTGTCGAATACACACCGCTCCGCGTCATTATTTCCCTATATGTGATTTCCTGAAGATTCTCGTGTAATAATTGAACCTGCTGCTAGAAGACATTGCGGACTTATAGTGCAGTGCTGATTTCACGAGTTTTAACCAGTCCACCGGTGGATGAACCTAGATTTAGCTCGCCGGCCGGCAGCCCTTACCGCGACCACGCGCCCTGGAACGAGGCCTCTTCACATCTCGCTGGTTCTAAGTGAGGTCCCTGGATTCACAAGGTACGTGGGCTTTATTGCTGCAAATAGTTGTAGTGGGTATTGGTGTCTAACGGAATATCATCAGCAGGGATTTAATTGAAATACGATTTAGGTTTCACCGCCATATTGTTTCCCCGCATTCGATTTTCAAGATTTGAAATCACCGCTCCCGCATTTCTCTTTTCTTTCTTCATTCAACCTTTTAAATTTCTCCCAATTACATTAATTATTTTTTTTTATTATTTTTCCATGATGAGGCTATTTACACGCCTCATCACTATCCTTGTCTCTGAATCATTTCTCAAACCAACACTTCCTTCTACCCAATACTCCTTGCCCGGCTACAAACTAGTGCGTAATGATAGAACTGGCAAGGGAGGTGGAGGGGTCGCCATTTATCTTCGTGGAGATATCACGTACAAAATCATTGACAAGTCTCCGAGTGAGTACTCTAAAACCGCCGAACATCTCTTTATTGAAACAACTTTTAATAGAACAAAATTACTGTTAGGGGTCTATTATAATCCGTCTTGCACTATCGATTACTTTTCCTCTTTTGAGTCAAAACTGGAACAATTTACCCCTCTTTATGACCATACTATTATCCTCGGAGACTTCAACACCTGTTTGATTAAAGATGATGTGCGCAGCCGTAAACTCCGCTCTCTTGTCTCTTCTATCAATATGCATATTCTTCAGCTTAACGCTACTCACCGTGCCCCTCATTGCAATCCTTCACTTCTAGATCTTATACTAGTATCCGACCCTAGCAAAGTAGCCACTCATGGGCAACTCCCGGCCTCATTTTCTTATCATGACCTTCTCTATCTATCTTATAAGATTCGTCCCCCTAAACGTAAAGCCAAATTTCTCTTCCTTCGCAGTTTCAAGAACATTGATATGGATCGTTTGAGGGAAGATGCGGGCAATATTGACTGGTCTCCTGTTTATGACTGCAATGATGTAGATACTAAGGTCTCTGAGTTTAACAGGTTGGTCTTATGTCTTTATGACAAGCATGCCCCACTCAAGAAGGTACGAGTTAGACATCTGCCTGCGCCCTGGTTATCAGACAGCATTAAGCAGGTGATGGCGAAAAGGGATAGGGCTAAAAGACGATACAGAAGTGATCCCAGTGAGGAGAACTGGACCTCATACAAGATGCTACGGAATCGCTGCAGTCGTCTGTGCAGAGATGCTAAGAGACGCCACATTCATAACTCTATTAAAAACCTTAACAACGCGCAAGTATGGCAATTTCTTAAGTCCCTCGGTATTGGCAAGACTGTCAATGACAGCACCACCGATATGGACCCAAACACAATTAATGCTCATTTTTCAATGTCACCAGTAACGCTGGATGATGACGTAAAATCTTCTACTCTACATTATCTCTCTAATGTTCCTCGGCCAAATTGTACTGCGTTTTCATTCCATCCAGCTACGGAGGGAGATATTAAACGTGCAATCCTATCCATTTCCTCAAAGGCGGTAGGAGATGATGGTATTCATCTCCAAATGCTTCTCCTTATCCTTGATGAAATGATTCCTTTAGTTTTGCATCTCATCAATTACTCCCTCTTTACCAACTCCTTTCCCTCAGCATGGAAAAGAGCCCATGTACTGCCTTTACCCAAAGTGTCTAATCCTTCCTCAGTCTCTCAGTTCCGGCCAATATCCATCCTCCCAATCCTATCAAAAGTCCTTGAGAGTGTTGTCAATAATCAATTGTCTCGTCACCTCTCCTCTAACAGCCTGCTGAGCCCGTACCAATCTGGCTTCCGCCCTGGCCATAGCACAGTGTCGGCTCTAGTTAAAATAACTGACGACATTCGGCTAGCTATGGAGAACAGGCGGTTGACAGTGTTGGTGTTACTGGATTTCAGCAGTGCTTTCAATTCAGTTGATTTTGACATCCTCTTAGCCATCCTATCGTCACTTAATATATCTTCTTCTGTAGTTGCGTGGTTCAGTTCTTATCTTCGGGGTCGCTCGCAGTCGGTCCGCACTCATGAGGTTTCCTCTGAGTGGTGTGATCTGGCTGCGGGTGTACCCCAGGGTGGTGTTCTCTCTCCTCTACTTTTCTCCGTTTTTATTAACGCCATCACAAAGTCACTTGTTTCGCATTATCATCTTTATGCAGACGACTTGCAGCTTTATCAGCATTGTCAACCCGAAGAGCTCTCTAGGGTTATTGGCGCCATCAATAATGATCTTGAAAATATAAGTCAATGGGCTAAAAATTTTGGACTCCTAGTTAACCCAAACAAATCTCAAGCTCTCATTATTGGTGGCAGATATTTCATAAATAGGCTGCAAACTCCCCCCTCACTTCTGTATGACGATGTAGTAATAGCCTACTCATCGCATGTTAAAAACTTGGGTGTTTTCATGGACTGCAACTTATCTTGGGCTAAACACATTGCAGAAGTAAGCAGGAGGGTATATTGCTCGTTTCAATCACTCAAGCGTCTCCAGAAGTTCCTGCCTTTTCCAACAAAGATTACTCTCGCTCAGTCGCTCCTCCTTCCTTTGTTAGACTATGCTGATGTCTGTTTCCTTGATGCGACTGAGGAGCTACTTGATAAACTCGAACGTCTGCAGAATTTATGCATCCGCTTCATTTTCGGCCTCCGAAAGTACGATCATGTGTCGGAATTTCGGAACCAGTTGAAGTGGCTGCCTATTCGGCGGCGTAGAGATGCTCACGTTCTTTCTTTTCTTTACTCTGTTCTTTACAATCCTCTCGCTCCAAGTTACCTTCGTGAACGCTTTGAGTTCCTCGTTCCCAGAGGCAAACCTTGTCGCTCTTCCTCATCTCTTCTGCTTCGTATCCCATCCCACACTTCAAGTCGCTATGATGGATCATTCACTGTTCGTGCTGTTAGGCTGTGGAATACCCTTCCGCATTCTATACGCGAGAGCTCATCATTGGATATGTTTAAGAGACGAGTTAAGGAACATTATTTATCAACATGACCTTTGTATATTTGTGTATATATTTGTATATATTATATTGTATATATTATATTGTATATATTTCATGTAATTATAAAAGGTATATATGTAAAGAAAATATATTTCTTTAATTTTGAATTTGGCGCGCTTCGCGCGATCTATGGTAAAAAGTCAAAGTTTTTGTCTATAGTTGGTTTTATAGGTTATGAAAATTGGCATGTGGTGTTACGAGAAGAAAACTTTATGTGAGATATATTTTGTGATAAAACGATTGGAATTGGTGGAAAAATAAACTTTGAATGTCGTTTCTTTGTTTTCAGGTGAGGATTTTACAATAGTGCATAAAATAAGATGTTTTCTTTGTTAAGTGATTATAACAAAATAAAACTTTGTTTTCAGAAGCAACACATGAGTTTATTTGAATCCTAGACTATAAGATATAATCTTATAAAACGACATTTTCGTTTATTGAAATACCTAAATGGAAAAAACGATGGATCAGCTACGTTTCGAATTTGCTATATTACCAGCTAAGGATGGGAAATCAAATGTCTGTTGTGTAACCTCAATAACAACAAAAGATGAAAAAGTGTTTGTTATACCAGAAGAATTACAGCCTGCTAGTCTTCATAAAGAGTTAATACAGACAGCTGCGTTCACTAAAGTGAAAAATAGTTTAAAGAAAAGACATCAGACAAGAAAAGTTTGGATAACAATGACAGATGAACTAAGAAAGGTGTACATAGATGAAGATGGTAATGTACAATTTGGAGAGCAGTATCTAGAAGAAATTGAACAAAAGCAAGCATCTGGAGGATTAGAAAAAAATACAGATTCATTGGAAAAATTATTTGCAAAATTGATTGAGAACACGCAAGATCAAAAAAAACAGAATCTAAAATATATTGCAGAGAAGTTTGTGATTGAAAAATTTACAAGTAAAAATACAAACCCAAACCAGTGGATTGATACTTTTGAAAAGGAATGTTTACGTTTTGATATTTTGGAAGATGAGAAAAAAATTGAAATATTAAGACTATTCATGGATAAAAGTTGTGTTGATTGGTACAGTTCTATGATTATAAAATTAACACTAAACTCTGACTGGCAGATATGGAAAAATAAGTTCTGTGAATCATTTGCGAATCAAGGCTGGAACCAAGTGACTTATGCCCTATTATTTAAATACAAGGATGGTTCATTGGTGGACTATGCTATAAAAAAGGAAAAACTTATACTGGACATGAGGCGATCAATAGATACAGGTACTCTGGTGGATCTAATTGCTGCAGGTTTGCCTGGATTTGTACTTGAGAAGATAAATAGAGAAGCAATGAAGGATACAGTAGACTTATTCAATGAAGTGAGAAAGTATGAACATTTGGTAAATAAAAATAGGAAGGGGGTCTACAGAAAATTCGAAAATCAAAAGATAAATAACAAAATTGAGGAACGTGCTCCATGCAAAACATGCGAAAGGCTAAATAAAGGTACTCGTTACCACCCCGAAGCTGCATGCTGGTTTAAGATTAAAGATGATGATAAATTCGATAGAAGATCTATAAGGCATGTAAATAATTCAGTGATTGAAACAGAGTTAAATGAAACCGAACAAAAAAACTAATAGTAACACCATTAATAAGAGTCAAACTACTAATAAATGATAAATTAGAAATATATGGGGTATATGATTCAGGTTCGAATGTTTCTCTCATTAACTCCAAATTATTAAAATTAAAAACCAAGAAAAATAATGCAAATGAAGAAAATTTAATTACAATTAATGGTGTGAAGAAGACCAGCGGTTTGACAAATCTAAAAATAAAAATTTTCGAAAAAGAAGAAAATGTGAATGTTTACGTCATTGATGAACCAAATTTCAAATATGATTTTTTAATAGGATTAGACATGATAAAGACATACGAGTTGATACAAAATGAGGAGTTAAAAATAACTCAAAAACAATACTTACATCAAGAAAACATAAAAAAAGAGGAAGAGATATACAAGGAAAAAAATGAAAGTAAAGAATATGAAAAGGAATATGAGATAAATTTTAATGAACATATTAAAGAAAAGGAGTTTGAAATAAAAGTAAATCATTTAGAAGAAGATAAAAGGGAAGAAATTTATAAACTAATACAACAATATAAATCGGTTTTTGCCAAGGACAAGTATGATGTAGGAACAGTTCGAGGATATGAAGCAAGAATAGATTTATTAGTGGATAAATACTGCAGCAAAAGACCATATAGATGTACTTTAAAAGACAAAGAAGAGATAGCAGTACAGATAGCAAAATTATTGGATAATGAGCTTATAGAAGAGTCTTACAGTCCATTTGCAGCACCGGTAACTTTGGCATTTAAGAAGGAAGAAAATAAAAAGTCGAGACTATGTATAGACTTTAGAGATTTAAATAAAATAGTAGTGCCACAGGCTCAACCCTTCCCATTAATTGAAGACCTAATGATAAAGACTAGGAATTGTAACTATTTTACAAGTTTAGACATAAACTCAGCTTTTTGGTCTATACCTCTAAGAGTAGAAGACCGGAAGAAAACAGGATTTGTAACACAAGAAGGACACTTCCAATGGACGTGTCTTCCGTTCGGACTGAAGACAGCACCAGCAATATTTCAAAGGATATTGAGTAACATACTTAGAAAATATAAACTTACTGATTTTGCTGTGAATTATATCGACGATATCCTGGTATTCTCAAAATCATTTGAAGATCACATAAAACACCTGAAAAAGCTGCTAGAAGCAATTCAAACAGAAGGATTCCGATTAAAATTTACAAAATGTACATTTGCATCAGATTCAATCAAATACCTGGGACATATTATTCAAAAAAATTCGATAAAACCGGTGAAGGACAACCTAATTTCAATAAGGGATTTCCCAGTACCAAAAACACAAAAGAATGTCAGACAATTTTTAGGAAAAATAAATTTCTACCATGAATATATACCAAGAAGCGCTATCATACTAGACCCACTACATAACTTACTTAGAAAAAATCAGAATTTTTTTTGGTCTGAAGAATGCCAAAAAGCATTTGAGAAGATAAAGAGTCTCTTATGTTCGCAACCAATACTAGAAATATTTGATCAAGATCTACCAATTAATATCTATACCGATGGATCACTGAAGGGCGTTGGAGCAATTTTAAAACAGGTACAAAAAGATGGTAGAGAAAGACCAGTAGCCTACTTTTCAAAAAAACTAACTGGAGCTCAAAAGAAGAAAAAAGCTATATATTTAGAATGTTTGGCCATCAAAGAAGCCCTGAGATATTGGCAGTACTGGTTAATTGGGAAATCATTTACAGTTTACTCAGACCACAAACCATTGGAGAATTTAAACTTTAAAGCAAGAACAGATGACGAGCTAGGAGATCTCACTTATTACCTCTCACAATACGACTTTAAAATAAAATATTCCCCAGGAAGAGAAAATTTAGAAGCAGACTGTTTAAGTCGAAATCCTGTGTTGGAACCAGAAGAAAATATAGAAGATCAATTGAAAATAGTTAACTTGATTACTTTGGAAGATATTATGATAGATCAGAATAAAAATGAAGAAATACAGAGAAACAAAAACAAAATAATTGAAAAACATAATGTATACTACAAAAAAATAAGAAACAAAGAAAAAATAATTATAACAGAAGAACTCAGTATTAGACTTATAAAAAAAATACACGAGGATTTGTGTCACATTGGAGTTGGACAAATGCTAAGGACTGTAAGTTCATTGTATGTAGCAAAGAATTTAACAAAGAATATAAAAAATCTCTGTAGAAACTGTGAAATCTGCATAAAAAACAAAACAAGAGGACAGGACAAATACGGATTGATGTCACATTTAGGTCCGGCGACAAGACCTCTTGAAATAGTATCAATAGACACAATTGGAGGATTTGGTGGTTCGAGATCAACCAAGAAATACCTACATCTTCTAGTAGACCACTTCACTAGGTACGCATTTATTGTAACATCAAAGACCCAGAGTGCACATGATTTTATAAAGCTAATAAATAAAGTTACCGAAACAGAAGAAATTGAAATGCTTCTCACCGACCAATACCCGGGAATAAATTCAAAAGAATTCAAGAAAGTCCTTAGTGACAAGCAAATAACAATGATATTTACAGCGGTGAACGCGCCTTTTTCAAATGGCCTAAATGAAAGACTCAATCAAACATTAGTAAACAAGATAAGGTGCAGAATAAATGGAAGTGGAGGAAAAAAGGCTTGGACTACTATTGCACATGAATGTGTAGAAAAATATAATCAGACTAATCATTCGATAACTGGCTACGCACCATGCTATTTGTTATATGGGACAGATGCTACACTATTACCAAATGAGCTACGCCAAGAATGCATACATAGTGACTGGATCAAAGATAAGGAAAAAGCGCTTAATAATACTTTAAAATCACACTACTATAATAAAAAGCTCTATGACAGAAAAAGAAAAAATACAGAACTTAAAGTTGGAGATATGGTATATGTAGAAAATGGGAATAAACTTAATCGTAAAAAGCTAGATGAACTGAGAATTGGACCATATAAAATAGTAGAAAAAAAATCAAATACCATTTATGAGATAGATACAGGACACAGGAAAACAGAGTCAAACCTATTTCACATTTCTAAATTAATTCCAGTACATATAACAAAAGATGAAGATGACGAGGAAACAAGTGATGATAGATGAAAGAAGAACTAATCGAGAGCCTGAGAGAAAATTCTCAGGTGAATTTTCTTCCTCGGGAGGGAAGATGTAAAGAAAATATATTTCTTTAATTTTGAATTTGGCGCGCTTCGCGCGATCTATGGTAAAAAGTCAAAGTTTTTGTCTATAGTTGGTTTTATAGGTTATGAAAATTGGCATGTGGTGTTACGAGAAGAAAACTTTATGTGAGATATATTTTGTGATAAAACGATTGGAATTGGTGGAAAAATAAACTTTGAATGTCGTTTCTTTGTTTTCAGGTGAGGATTTTACAATAGTGCATAAAATAAGATGTTTTCTTTGTTAAGTGATTATAACAAAATAAAACTTTGTTTTCAGAAGCAACACATGAGTTTATTTGAATCCTAGACTATAAGATATAATCTTTAATTTATTATAAGGAATTATTCATAAAGATTCTTTTTTATTAGTATAAAGTTGCACATTTGCCCTACCCCATCAAATCACTCTTTCACTCTAAGGTTGGCTCATAGATAATACATATAATACTGGTATAGATGAGCCACTGACAGAACAGTTTTATTTCAACTACACGACCTCCCCGCTAGTTGGCGCCAGCGTCTACGCGAAAGCATGTTATATATAGTTATAGCTATGTAGGAGCCATCTACGTACCTATAGGTATATTGGTGACCATACTTAACATGTTTTATTTTTTTCCGTGTAAAGAAATGAACCAAGGTGAAAAACCGTAGAGGGTCTTGGTTTTTCACCATAGTACATTTTTTACACGGATACGATAAAGACATATGAAAAGGGAAATAATACAACGAAAATAGATATACATATGTAATTTATTTTATTTACTAGCTTCTGCCCGCGACTTCGTACGCGGATCCTGTCCCTTATGCCAGCGACTACGGGGTCAGCAAAATCAAAGATCTTAATCGTCTGATATTGAATTTTAAGAGCCCGTTGACTTGAAAACAACGGGATACGCATTAGAAACGTTCCATATATTTAATTTTTGTACTTCAACGGCAAAAGCACAGCAGACTAAACAAAACGCTGAGAACTGAACCGCAATAGACGCGACCATAGGGATAAATGTAGTGATTCTAATTAGTCCGCATTTAAGTTGTGTGTGGCAAAAATATTACACGTATTACGTAAAAAACATTAAATAGATGACAAAGTCGTGGTGACTTAGTGGAAGTCGTCGTGGTTTAGTGGGTAGAGAACCAATCTCTCAAGTATGAGCGTGCGTCTTTGATTCCAGGTCTGGCAAGTACCTGCCAATGCAACTTTTCTAAGTTCGTATGTAGGTACTTTCTACGTATATTTTGGATACCAATGACCGTTATTTGGAAGGCTTAAACTGTAGGTTCCGGCTGTCATTGAACATTCTTGGCAGTCGTTATGGGTAGTCAGACCAGTAAGTCTGACCAGTTTTACCAAGGGGTGTTGGGTTGAGCGGGTAACCGGGTTGTGGAGGTCAGATAGGTAGTCGCTCCTTGTAAAACACTGGTACTCAGTTGCATCGTGACTGGAAGTCGACTCTAACATAATTGGGACAAAGGCTCTTGAGATAATAACGACAATAATAGTGAGATATAAGCACCGCAGGACATCTGAGGCTGATGACGGGGAGTAGCTACCCCGCGGGGCTGTATATACTGAGTTCTCCAGGGAGAGTATACTGCCCCCATCTCCGGCAGGTCAGAGTGAACCATGACGGGGGTAGGTCTCAAGCCTCTGGCTTGGCTTGGCCGTCCAGAGTGGAGTCGCTAGAGCAGGGTTAGTAGCCCTGCTCGGAGGATGCCTCGTGGTAAGTGACCCACAGGGAGCGCGTAATCTGCGTTTAAAATCCGCCGAGGTATTCTCACACTTCAGCCGCTCATGTCCCTGTTGTCCTCTTGTTGCTATTCAGTGACTGATTCCCGGGGGCCCAGTAAGTGAGCTGGCGAAGTCTCCACCAGCAATTTTTACATGTATCTAATACATTGTCATCGGCAGGTGCCATAGTTCCCGTAGTTTCCCCATTCCTAGTCCATTAGCCCATTCCTATTCCATCCCATCACAATAGCCCAAGTAATTTTCATCCACAGTTAGCGGTATGGTATAGGGATTGTCTTTTTTTTAACGACGTCCACCGGGGATTGTCCTTGAGTTCATATTTCTATAGTGTATAAAGGGATAATCGTCGGTTTTGTGTCACCATACCTATTTCATAACATTCGTTTCTATACATTTTAAGTGTAGTATTGCTCTTGAAGTTCCACATCAGGTGTTCCAGATCTTCGATGTATATACGTCAATAAAGAGTGCTTATTAGATTGACCACTTTTGCAAAAACGTCATATCTTTATATGCTATAGTCTAGCTGGGCTCCTGGGGTTCCACATCAGGTGTTTTACATCTTCAATTTTTATAAGTCAACAGAGAGTGCTTATCAGATTGAACAACTTTTGCTAAAACGTCACACCTCTATATGCTATAGTCTAGCTGGGCCCCTGGAGTTCCACATCAGGTGTTTTAGATCTTCAATTTGTATAAGTCAATAGAAAGTGCTTATCAAGTTGAACAACTTTTGCTAAAACGTCATACCTGTATATGGTACAGAGAAGCTGGGCTCTTGGGGTTCCACATCAGGTGTTCCAGATCTTAAAATTTATTATCTCAGCTGAAAATGCTTATCACATGAAACAATTTTTGCTATGGCACCATTTTGGTATCTCTTATAGTTTTGTTGGTCTGTTGGTGTTCTGCACCAGGTCTTCAAGTTTCGAAGATAAATTATAGCCTATATGTTGACCAGGCTTAATACTGATACAACAAAGAAAAAATCATTGAAATCCGTCCAGTAGTTCCGAAGATTAGCGTGTACAAACAAACAGACATACAGACATACAGACATGCAGACATACAGACATACAGACAGAATTTTTTTTTTTGGATTTGTGCTCCATTACTGTTTCTAAACCCCATCCAATTATTATTTTTTTAATATATTCAATGTACAGACACAGTTTTTTTACAGATTTATTATATGTATAGATTATTATATGTATAGATTACAACTCCAGAGAATTCATACAAATTATTATTTAACGACTATAATGTATTGAAATTAAACCACTTTTACTGTGATATTTCGTTTTACTATTACAATTTCCTAATAAATTATTTTAGCACTATTAAATTAATTATTTACTCCGTGTAAATGGCTACTGAAAAGCAGTCGAAGTACGAGAAAGTGTTAAATATTGAGATAATTTGATAGGAAAATAATTTGCAAATTGTAATAGTAACCAGACAGAGATGGACTTACATTTGCAATACATTATTTTCATATTATAATCACCACAAGGAATAACATAAATTATTGATAGAAACAATTTTTGAAATTCGTTAATGCGTCTTTGAGAAATCAGGCAACATACACAGAAAACAAAAACAGTCGAATTGAGAACCTCATCCTTTATTGAGTGTCCGTTACCCAGGCCAGATGTTGTCGAAAATGGTCATTTGAATCTTATAGATAATTACTTGTGCGGCTTCTGTAATTGTTGCGCTTATAGTTTTTTAATTATTTCACAAAAACATTTCCTGCTGGCGTAACGTTACGCCAGCCAGACCTTTTTCTTTCTAATGGGAATATTTAAATAAATATTACCTATAAAATGAGTTGTCTAGATAAAGTAAATGTTGTGATTTGTTCTTTCTTCGGTTGCGAAGTTATTCGAGATTTTGCTGGGGTAACGTTTTTGGTTTTGTTAGATCTCTGAAATGGTTAAGCGGATTCTTATCATATTTTGTACATGACTTGTTAGGACTTAGTTTAAATTTGTTCGGCAATAATAAAACCAAAATAATGCATATCTTAAAGGTTATTTCATTAAATGAAAAAACATTTCAATTGGTCCCAGCACGCTCAATAAGAAGTCTAAAGACTTACTTTAAACGTTATTTTAAAGCTTGTAACTGCCTTCAAATGTATGTGAAATTTCATTAGTATCCTGTAAGTATTTAACAAGTTATGATGATATTCAGTTCTTCACGAGCACGGTCTTGATGCGCGCGGTGTTATTTGGCCACTGGATTGGATATATGAACTGAATGTTATGTCAATTATTAGTTATTTAGATCAGTTGTATATCAGTAAAATTTCAGCTCAGTACATTGGATAATTAATGAGATAATACGATTAAAGTCATTAGGAAGTGAATAACCGTGGTAACGCGACCAAGTTTAGGTGGTTACGAAAAAGCGAAAACGCAGAACATTATACTATCTTTTGAAATGTTTGGTATAATACACTTTACAATTTCGGTACAGACGCGTACACTTTAAATAAGACATACGTAAGTTTAGTGTTAACTGAAAAAACATTGCATAATATTTATTGTCTGTGATCATTATACATTCCAATATGTATATATTTAAATAAATACTGTAACTGTGTACTGTGTATACTGAAATCTATAATTTAAGTAAAAATAATAGAAAATTAAAAAAAAAGCAAAATTACCATCTGTAATTTTTATCTGTGATTGTTTTTAAGTATAAGTATAATAATACTTTAAAAGTTCAATTGAAATGATTATTTTACCTGCCAATAAGAAATCTTTGAAAATCATGTACTTAGTTGTTTTTTTTTACTTTTGTACATGTCTTTACTAAATTTGTAACACTATCCTACATATTTTAGAAGGTACCATAATGTTCTGCGTTGTCGCTTTTTCGTAACCACCTAAACTTGGTCGGGTTACCACGGTCATTCACTTCCTAATGACTTTAATCGTATTATCTCATTAATTATCCAATGTACTGAGCTGAAATTTTACTGATATACAACTGATCTAAATAACTAATAATTGACATAACATTCGGTTCATATATCCAATCCAGTGGCCAAATAACACCGCGCGCATCAAGACCGTGCTCGTGAAGAACTGAATAGCATCATAACTTGTTAAATACTTACAGGATACTAATGAAACTTCACATACATTTGAAGGCAGTTACAAGCTTTAAAATAACGTTTAAAGTAAGTTTTTAGACTTCTTATTGAGAGTGCTGGGACCAATTGAAATGTTTTTTCATTTAATGAAATAACCTTTAAGATATGCATTCATCATCATCATCATCATCATCTTCCTGCCCTGTTCCCAAGTCATTTGAGGCCGGCGCATCATGTCTTTTTCTTCCATTCCTCTCTGTCAGACGTCATACTTATATCCACTCCCTTTTGCTTCATGTCCTCTTTCAGGCAATCAATCCATCTTTTCCTTGGTCTACCTCTGCCTCTCCATCCTTCCACATTCATACTTAGCACACTCTTTGTAGCATGCGTTTCACACATCACATTCATTTTTCTTTTCTGCCTTTTCACATTCATTATTCTCGTGTATTCTCTGCCATTCTTTGAACTTCACTTTCTTTTCTCTCAACACCTCTTGAACTTCTGTAGACCACCACCATGTTTCTTTCTCTATCACACCTTTTCCTTTCGATTCTCCTAAAATTCTTCTTGCTGCCATCCTTATAGTCATTGCCATTTCACTCCAACACTCATTCACACTCATTTCATTCATATCTCCCATTTCAATCATCTTATCTACCACCGCATTTCTAAGATATGCATTATTTTGGTTTTATTATTGCCGAACAAATTTAAACTAAGTCCTAGGAAGTCATGTACAAAATATGATAAGAATCCGCTTAACCATTTCAGAGATCTAGCAAAACCAAAAACGTTACCCCAGCAAAATCTCAAATAACTTCGCAACCGAAGAAAGAACAAATCACAACATTTACTTTATCTAGACAACTCATTTTATAGGTAATATTTATTTAAATATTCCCATTAGAAAGAAAAAGGTCTGGCTGGCGTAACGTTACGCCAGCAGGAAATGTTTTTGTGAAATAATTAAAAAACTATAAGCGCAACAATTACAGAAGCCGCACAAGTAATTATCTATAAGATTCAAATGACCATTTTCGACAACATCTGGCCTGGGTAACGGACACCTTTTTTGATGTCGGTTGAAAATGGCCACTCATCCGAAATCACTTTGTTCAATCAACATGTGGATTTTATAATCAATTATTTTATAATCACATAATCATTTATTTTCTGTTTTTATGAGTCTTATAGTAATTAAAAGCTTGTAATTTAACTTTATCGTTATGATCAAAATCAGCAAATTTACCTATTAAAATTCTATTTACACCCGTACACCAACTATTTACAATTAAGTTGATTGACAAATTAATTATATAATCTGTTAAAATCAATTTATGTTTTTCACAATGAATAATTGAAAAATCACATCTGCAATTTATAAAAAATACAATTTTTTCTCTTAAGTGATCAATTTCAGGAGATTCCCTCATGCAAGTCACAATCATAAAATATATATCATTAAGTAATTTAATAAAAGAATCACATGCATTGAACAATGATTTTTTTGTATAATCGATCATATAATTAAATGAATCAGGATCAATTTCTGGTTGAAGCAAATCAGTCATGCACCTGGTACAGTTTTTAAATATTTTAGATTTCGATTTTTTTACAATATATCCTGCTACATATTTCTTCGCTTCCGCATGCAAAATCGAATCACTAGATATAATTTGATTCATTGTTGAAATCAAGGAATCTACTTCACATGCAAAATCAGGAGTATCTGAGTCATCAGATTTTTCCATTATTAATAATTTCATTGATTTCAATGGTCTATAATCATCTTCTTCACAATTCGCATTAATTGAATGAACTGAATTTAGATTATTAATCAACAATGTTTTATAAGCATTTATAAATTGCATGCAAGTTGGATTAATATTTCTTACTCCATTGCTTCTGATACAGCAAAAGAAATTCTCAAGGGGGTCTTGATTAAAATTTCGTGTAGTTACATTTTTCACTTCAAATTTCGTATTTAAATATTGCCACATTTCAATAAACGTGTTTATATTGTGGATCCAGTTCTGGACAGAGGGCACTTTTTCATATTTAATACTTTGAGACCCATCTTGATTTTTTCTTATTTTTTCAAATTCTATTGAATTTAGTATAGGTTTAATTTCTGTCCAGAACTGGAAATGTGGTGAGTGGCCATTAAAAGAGTCAAATAATTTGTCAAAAATCAGCAATAGATCAGCAGTGTCTTCACACTCCGCTGGTAAAATTTTGCGTTCTGAAACAAAGAAAAACAATATTAACTAATGTTTGTAGTTATTAGTGAGCAGAACAAAGCTGAAGCTTGGATAATTATGACATACAACATTTACAATTTACAAAAACCTTCGTTTCCATAGCAATCAAAACTGCTAGTTAAAGTTAGATAATATTCAGCCTACAATACATATAGTATTGCAGGCTTAACATTATTATTTTATCTTGTTTAAATTTATCAAGTCAGATGTCAGTTCTTTTTTTTTAAACTGTATCGTCAATATCTTTTCATTCTGCCCGATGCTATGCAGGTGCTTAGCAAAATCTATGAGCAGTGGTCTCCATGCACACTTACTTGCGAGGAATTTCATGACTGCAGATACTCGCTGGCTAAAAACTTGAGCTGCATATTTAACCTTCATTTTAGGTATTTTATTAGGATCAACGTGATACTCCGTTAATTTATTTATTATTCTAATTTCATCTTTCCCTTTATCTTCAGATAAAAGCATTCTTAAATGATCCCATTTTGCAATTTTTACTTTATCATCTTGTCTATATTTTATATTCTTTGTTATAAAATTATTACGTACTCCCTTTAGCAAATGGGGCGTATCAAACAGTGGGAATATTTTAGTGTTACAGGCTTCAAAGGCATTGGACTTGTAATCTTTATTTTCTTTGATATACTTCACCCTCGTTTCAGTTTGCAGTTGTTTGATGGTACTTACATTTGGCGTCGCCTGGTCACATATTGTTGCAACGATTATGATGCCAGCTTTATTTAATTTTGCAATTGTGTCTAATAAAACTTTTTTTAAATCCAGTGCTTTAGTGCCACCTTTGCAAAAATGATATAAAATTGGTTGCTTCTTTTTGGTTTTGATGCCTTTTAACATTAAAACTAAGGCATGATCTGCAATATTCGAGGACTTCTTAAAACCTAAATCTTGAAATCCTGTTATTTTATTTTGATTAAAGTATAATCCAGGCGACAAAGCAATCTCATCAAATAAGAGCGCAAAAAGTCTTTTTTCGAGAGGAAGTCTTGCTACTGATTTTTCCAAGTGCCTTATTATTTTATCATTCAAGCCTGGTTTAATATTAACACTGCTTAATAAGCGCTGTAGTGTTCTTTTAGAAGGGAGTACCATTAATTTTCTTAGAAAAGTATAACATTTGGGGCTATGTTTTAATAAAGATGCTGCTAAAATTTTTTGTTCCAAATTAAATTTCCTCCCCTTTGGCTTTCTATTATGTTGGATTTGCATCTTCATAAAAGTTTGAATAGGATCTGGCAATCTGTCCATTATTTTGGTAAAAGCTTTGGTTTCTACCATTTTTTTAACAATTTGGATTTTTTTATATTGTGTCTTATATCTTGCTGTTAATTTTTTTATTCTTGTTTGGAGTTTTTCAATCAATTTAGTAGCTTGGTTAAATGTTGAAGGGCCTGAAATCAGAAAAAAATAATTGTTTACAAAATGACAATAATACCAAATGTTGAGAAATTTGAATTTCAAATTTATTGAAATCTGTGGTGATTAATGTTATTATAAAAAAAACGAATATTAACTATATAATATATATTAACCTAGAATATTAACTATATATATTAACCCCAAAATGCCAGTAACTTTTTACTTTATTTGACTTGTGATGCCACGGGTAGTAAAATTAACTGTGCAAAAGTATATTATATTATGGTTTATATTGTTATAAAAATAGCAAAATTTTGACAACTTTAGTTGTTGTGGGGACTCAACCGCGACACTGTTTGGCTACTTAAGTTGTCAATGGTGATTAAAAGGTCAAATAACTATTTTATAAAGATCAATCATTTAAGTTTTATTAGGAACATCAAACTATTTTAAGAAGACTTCACAGCCTAAATAGTTAAATACATATATTCTTTAAAAATAGAAATAAAACAGTTGAAGTATAACCTATATTAAAACAATATACCAACCTGTTGTTCTTCGTTTCCGTAATGGGTTTGTCCGAGATGTGGATGGTTGAACATTGATTTGATTAATATCCTTTGAAAGGAAAGTCTTTGCTTGCGATGTAGATGGTTCATGAATTGAAATATCTGCAAGAAATTTAAATCATTACATGGATGAAAATGATGGAAAAACAAAACATTTAACTGACTTTCATTATGATTTGCAACACACCTTCCAGAAATGTTTGCTTCATGTTGCTGTTCGTGTCGTCAGACGTTATAACAGAAGCAGCTGGCTCAACAGACACTTCTGCAACTTCAGATGAGCTGGTAGTACCTAAAAAGCGGCAATAAGCTTCTTAGATAACTATGCACAATATTTTTGAAAAAAAAATCATTTCAATGTAATTCTGTAAAAAAAACTGTATTTATGTAATTGCACTTCATTTATGATTCAACTGGCACTAATAATGAAAATATAAGTGATACAAAATAAAATTATAAACATGACATTGAGGCTGCATGTCCATGTCCGATATAATCAGTGACCGATTTTTTTGCACACATCCTACAAAAAGTCAGTCAGAAAACAGAACAATGTTATAGTTACCGGCACGGATATTGAGCTCTCGGCGGAAGAGTGGGGATCGCTTTGCGCACTGTACACATAAGGCAATAAACCAATAAATCGCTTCTAGGTGGTGAAGGTGAAGGTCAGGGCTCAATATCCATGCCGATAACTATACAAATATACAAAATTGGCCCAATTATCTGTCCTACAACATGTCTGACATGGGTGGGCAAGGTTAGTGCAAAGTTACTTCATACATTTCATAGACATCTGCCACAGAGATCAAGCTATATTCGGACTATAATTTATTTGTATATATTTTTGTTTACCTGATAATAACCCCGTAATATACAAGGTTGGCACTGCATTTCTGGTCAAGCACTTGCTTGGAGATATGTAATAATCTTCAAAATGTTTATTACATAATCTTAATTGGTTATAAATGTATGCATCTCCTTTTATTTTGATGTCATCGTCCAACACTTCTGTCCAGGCATTAAACCTTTCCCTATCACGGTCTGGCTTAGGAAAGTGATGCAATGGACCTAAAATTTGATAAAATTAATTCATTACAGGTTGTTCAATTTATGTTTGCGTTTCGTGTTTTGTATGTGCATTAGTTCGGTAAAAATGTTATGATAATGTAAAATTATTGTTAGAACAAGTTGAAGAATTAAACTTTGGAAGGGATCTTTCATAAAATAGGATCACATATTATATCGTCAATTGTTATCTTACCTCCTTCTTCACATCCAAAATAGCAATGAGTGCGAGGATTTTTCGGTAATCTCGCCATCGTAATCCAAAAACGTAGCCAAATTTGATCACAATAAACATACACGTCGTAGTCCATAAAACGATGCCGGGGTCAAGCGAAGTAAGTGTATTCGTCGGTATCCGTTTACGAAAAGCCAAGTAACTGTGTGAAAGAAGCACTCTCGGGGTCCAGGAAACACGCGATGGTCAATAAAAAAGAGAAATTACACTGAAAACTCGGGAAACTCACGGCACACACAAACACAACGAACGTTGGTGAAAAGTTTTGAAAACTTTTATTTACCCGTAATGGCCGTAATGTTACCAGTGCTGCCATTGGAAAAATAAGTAATAAGTATATAAAAAAAATGTTATGGACCTTTTTAAGCCCGATAACGAATCGCAAAAAATGTAAAATTATTCTTAAGTTTCTATTATTAATTCAAATTTGATCAATTATTAAAAAAAATGCATTTTAAGAAAGAGGTCATCTAAGGCGACATCTAGTAGTATTTAAGGGAATATTTCTGCCTTAGTTGACACGTCCTCCCCGCTAGACAGCACCACTTTCCATACATTTTCTTTTTTCGACCTCAAAGTACTGTAGTGTCATCCCCATGGGTTGGCTGGAAGAGAACCCAACACTGGGTTAAGCTCGCCTTTGTACATTATCTCTCTGCATTCAGTGTGTCTCTCTGTATTTATGTGTGCAATAAAGAATAATAATAATCACCACGGACAACACGAAATTTTATTACGTGCTGGCGCAGCTCGAACCGCAACATTCAGCGGAAGTGCGTGACCTCATAGTGAGCCCCCCCGCCACCGGCAAATATGACAAATTGAAAGCAGAGCTGATCAAGCGACTATCCGCCTCACAGGAGCGAAAGATAAAGCAATTACTCATGCATGAAGAGTTAGGAGACAGGAAACCCACGCAATTTCTCCGCCACTTACAGAAACTGGCCGGACCCAATGTCCCAACTGATTTCATCAGGTCAATTTGGTGCAGTCGGTTACCGCCGAATCTCCAAACTATAGTAACGATGCAAGCAAGTTCCAGCCTGGAAGAGTTAGCAGAATTGGTGGATCGCATCAATGACATCGTTCCAGTAAACTCGCAAGTCGCCTCTACTAGCATGCCAGTACCCGGGCAAGTAGCATGCTCTCAGCAGGGGACGAGTCAACAAGGCAGCGCTATCGAGGCGTTGACGCGAACCGTGGCTGAGTTATCGCATAAGCTGGAGGTCATGAGCGCGCAGTTACGTCATGGACCACCCCGCTCCCGCTCCAGAGGTCGGTATAGCCAAAACCGATACCGATCGCAGTCCCGCTCCAGAAACAACCGGTACTGCTATTACCACAGCCGATTTGGCGAGAAAGCCCGCAAATGCACGGAACCGTGTTCATATAACGCGAAGGCGTTAAACCACCAAGGCAGCCACTAAGGGCGGAGTATGACTGCCACGCAATATCGAGCCGCCTGTTCATTACGGATCGCAGCACGAAGATACAGTTTCTCATAGATACGGGTTCAGACCTGTGTGTCTTTCCACGATCCGCTGTACGGGGACCACCATGAAGACAAAATACGAGTTGTTTGCGGCAAATGGATCGGTAATCAGCACATACGGGTTTCATCCACTAACGCTCGACTTAGGACTTCGCCGCGCATTCACGTGGAGGTTCATAGTTGCTGACGTCACCAAGCCCATAATCGGAGTCGATTTTCTAGTTTTCTACAATCTGATCGTCGACTGCCGAAATCAGCGTCTCATAGACAACATGACGTCACTTACGACTCAAGCACCACAGTACGAACCGACAGAAACTATATCATCTGTCCGCACCATAACTGAGGATGGCAACTATCACCGCATCCTGAGGGAGTTTCCTGACCTCACTCGTCCTGCAGGCAAGCCAGGGGTACCAAAGCACAACACGCTGCATCATATACGCACTACGCCGGGACCTCCTGTATCTAGTCGTCCTCGTCGTTTGGACCCACAACGCCTCAAGATAGCGAGACAGGAGTTGAGGAAATGCTGCAAAATGGAACAGCACGCCCTTCGGAGAGCGCCTGGTCCTCAACACTGCGTTTAGCGCCCAAGAAGAATGATGGATGGCGCCCATGCGGTGACTACCGCGCATTAAATGCACGAACCATTCCGGATGTCTACCCTATCAGACACCTGCAAGACTTCACTCACGAGTTGGCGGGCAGTACTATCTTCTCCACGATAGATTTGGTGAAGGCATATAACCAGATCCCTGTATCTGAAGAAGACATACCTAAGACGGCGATAACAACTCCATTTGGGTTATTCGAGTTTCCCTACATGACCTTTGGACTTAGAAACGCTGCTCAGACTTTCCAAAGGTTCATGGATGAGGTTCTACGAGACTTGAACTTCTGCTACGGGTATCTTGATGATATACTGGTCTTCAGCAAGGACATTCACCAGCACGAACAACATCTCAGACTACTGTTCGAACGTCTGACCAAGTACGGCGTTTTATTAAATACAAGCAAATGTATTTTCGGCCAAACAGAGGTGATGTTCCTGGGATACAAAGTCTCCGCAGCAGGCACGCAGCCCCCAGAATGCAAAGTTCAGGCTATTCAAGACACGACTAAACGCAGCATGAACATCACGCTCTGACGTCAAGTGGCGTGATATTCATGCTGCGTTTAGTCGTGTGTTTACTTGCCACACCTTGACGCCTGCCCACTTCCTTATTGGACGATCGCTCATCTTGTTGCCTCACCCACAGGTCCAGACCGCTAACGTGAACAACTTGCAGCGGTTCCGTCGCATCGAATGTTTAAAGCAACATTTCTGGTCACGCTTCTCACATGAGAACATTTTGTGGCTCCAACAACCAACAAAATGGCTCCGATCGTCAGGGGAACTTACAGAAGGAACCCTTATCGTCATTAAACGATAAAAGCTCACCTCCTCTGTTATGGCTTTTAGGACGGATCGTTAAGGTGCTTCCTGGTAGAGACGGCATTGCACGAGTCGCCGACATCCGCCGTCATTCGGCGAGCGTTCAACACTATTTGCCCGTTACCCGTCGCCACTGCTGTTGAAGACACTTCAACGGGGGGAGTATGTTGAGTCGTCCCACTCGCTTCAACCGCTTCCACGACAAGTGGGGGCGACTGTGACGTCGTGGTACAACGGCTCGCCGCGTATGCGCCGAGTCCAGAGGTCAAACCTTGCTTATGCGCACCGGCCGCGCGCACGCGTTCTTTAATTCTTATTTGCCTAATTGAATTATATTGTTATATCTAAAGTCATTATACGTATTTACATGTTATACAGTCCACTCTTATTATTTACTCCACCTGCTGAGCTATCGTCGCAACACCGGCCGATGAAGGCAAGCCAAGAGGCGGGAGACCTATCCCCCGTCATGCTTCACTCCGGCAGGCCGGAGATGGGGGACAGTATACTCTCGCTGGAGCACTCGGATATATAGCCCCGCGGGGTCGCTACTCCCCGTCATCCGCTTCAGATGCCCTGCGGGGCTTATTATTATTATTATTATCCCTATAAAGGACATAAACGAAGGAATGTCAAGGCAAGAGTCCGTATTACGCTTGTTCGGTAATGCAAGTCTCACGTTAAAACTGGCTAAATGCTTCTTTTTCTGTAGCTCGGTCGAATACTTGGGCTTCGAAATGTACGGAGGTGGTATTCGTCCGGGTGACAGGAAGGTTGAGGCTGTGAAGCACTTTCCTACTCCTCAGGATCAACATAAAGTCCGCCAGTTCCTTGGACTCTCTAGCTTTTCCGCAGATTCGTTCATAAATTCTCTGTTATTGCTAAGCCTCTCACCCTTCTCCTTAAGAAAGATGCTAAATGGTCATGGGGTACTGAACAAGAGACTGCATTTTGCACGCTATAAAAAGAGCTTATGCAGCGCCCCACACTAGCTTTATACAATCCAGCAGCAGATACAGAACTCCATACAGACGCCTATAAGATTGGAGTGGCGGGTATCTTGCCGCAAAGGATAAAGACCATCACCTTAGTTCAATTGCCTACTTTAGTAGGCAAACGACACCCGTGCCTCTTGCCGTGGTCTCTGCATTACAGAAATTCCGTGTTTATTGGTGGGCATACCATTCAAAATAATAACGGACTGTAATTCCCTACGAGCAATCTTCCAAAAGAGGGATATGATTCCACGAGTCGCTAGGTGGTGGGAGCAAATGCAAGAATATGACTTTTGCATTGAATATAGACCTGGTGATCGCATGAATCACGTTGACGCACTCAGTCGTAACCCCATTCAGGACACTCAGAAGTCCTATGACGTTAACATGATGGTCACTGATTGCGACTGGCTAGCTACAGTCCAAGGTGCAGACAACGAGATCTAAAGAATAATTGGTATTCTAAAAGATCCCCAGCTAAAGGACCTAGTTGATATTCAATCCAACTACAAGCTGAAGAACAATAGGCTGTATAGGATAACTAGTAACGGCGACAGGTGGGTCGTGTCAAAAGGTGTTCGATGGCAGATTGTTAAACAGAACCATGATGACATTGGTCACTTCGCGGTGGACAAAACATTGGAACTCATAAAAGCGACATACTGGTTCGCAAAGATGCGCAACTTTGTCAAGAAGTATATTGGTTCATGTTTGGAATGCGCCTATTCGAAGGCTTCAGGTGGTAAGAAACCCGGCACGTTACATCCTATACCAAAGGTCGACACTCCCTTCGATACAATCCACGTAGACCACGTTGGTTCTTTTATTCGTAGTACTAGAGGAAACATGTATATCTTAGCACCAATTGACTCATTTACTCGGTACATTTACTTAAAACCTGTGAGGAACACAAAAACTGCGACTTCTATTAAGATCTTCCGCGAATATTTTGGTCTGTTCGGTGTCCCAAGAAGGGTGATAACGGATCGAGGTACCTCATTTACTAGTGACAGTTTCAAGTCATTTATGGTCGAAAAGAACATTAAACACGTATTGAACGCTGTTTTCACTCTAATGGCCAATGGTCAGATAGAGCGATACAACCGGACTCTTGTTGATGCTTTGACTACAAAATGTGTTGGCACACAAGACAATAAATGGGATGACAATCTACCCGATATTCAATGGGGCATGAACAACACCTTCAACAAGGGTATAAATCGTACCCCGGCAGAGGCTTTATTTAGAAGTAGACCACTTGGCTCAAGTGACTGCAAGGTATTAACAGAGCTTTCAGACGATCTGTTAGGCTCTTCTAATAGTCAGGATGTGACCCAAATTAGAGAAGAAATAAACTCCCATGTAAGCTCTTCCCAACAATCGCAAAAGCAAACGTTCGATGCCAAGCACTGTCGAGCTCCAAAATATAAAGTAGGCGATTTAGTAAGAGTTGAACGCCAAGTCCCAGCTACGGGAACTAGTAAGAAACTCGTGCCCATGTTTCAGGGACCTTATAGGATTACAAAGGTGTATGACTTTGATTTAAGAAATACTTAAGTATTACGGCGAACAACAATTAGTGGAAAAGATTGATATATCAAACAAAAAAATAAAACTAAGATACTACACAGTGCAGTGCGTAATTCGCCCAGTGCAAGAACCTAGTGAAGTTTGCTTGAAACACGAAAAATAGTGATCCAAGAAGAAAAAATAACCTCAATAAATTACTAGATGAGTCATTATTCATAGTAAATACATACATTTTCCGTTAATCTAGTGACAAATAGCTACAATACCAAACTTAGAAGAGCTAACGTCATCTAGTGACGAGTAGCTGCACCACTAAAACATACCATCGATCGATCGATCGTATTTCAAGCAACCTCGTTGCAACTATTACAACCAAATATCACAAGAGGGCAGCACAAGTATCACAACAAAAGATAACTAGATAACTACGGCACTTTAACACCGTATTACAACCGTTACATCATGGAAGAAGTTATGAATATGCTTAGAAAAATTCAAAACGAGCTGAACGAACGAAAAGCGACAATTGTACAGTCAGCAGACAAAGTTACGGAACAAGTAACGAAAAATATAAACTATACATTGGAGGAAAAATTTAATGCAATGGAAATAAAATACGAAAACCTCAAAGAAAAGCTGGATAACCAAGAAAAACGGATATATTTTCTCTAAAAACAGTCAAAACAGAGGAATATCGTAATTTTTGGACTGGCGGAAAATGAAAAATCTTATGCAGATCTGGAAAAACACATACTAAGTTTCATAAATCAATATTTCTCTGTAGAACTAGAACGCAGAGACATACAAGAAACTAGGAGAATAGGAAAGAAAGGCGAAAATCCCCGGCCTATAACAATGCCCACTGGGAACGAAAATAGAAATCTTTAAACAAAGGAGAGTATTAAAAGACACGAATTACTACATAAAAGAGGACTTCCCACAACACGTTCTAGCTAAAAGAAGGGAACTGCAAGAACAGCTAAAAATTGAAAAAGAAAAAGGGAACTTCGCCTCTATTAAGTACGACAAACTGATAATACACTCAAAAAATAATACAACAATAGGCAACAAAAAAAGAACTCTACCAACATCACCAAGCGAAAAAGACTTACCGCATTCAGAGCCAAAACCACAAGCACATAAAAAGAACAAAACTCGAACTCAATCAGGTTTACAAAGATCATCGAGCCTATCAGAGGGAGTTATTAAACCAGGAATACTCGGATTCTTAACTAACAAAAACCACAAAAACCAACCAAACGACCAAACAAATGAAAATAATAAACAATAGCAATTACCGCCCTCTCTCACGGAAAATATATTAGAAACGAACACTATATTAGAAACAAACACTACCAAACCACATCTTCCAAGACGGTCGGTCCCCGTGGAAGATCAAGACCAAAACCCTCCAAAGGAAACAAGATTCCTTTCAAATACTATGTACAACAATTTCCATAACACTTTATACATAGCGACTTATAATGTTAGAACTCTTTCTACTTACTCACGCCTATTGGAACTATCAGAATCCTTAAGAAACATAAAGTACGATATTATCGGTCTCTCAGAAGTTAGAAAACACGGCAACAAAATAGAGGAACACGAGGAGTTCATTTTGTACTACATTGGCGAAACGCCAGGAATATATGGAGTGGGCTTTATTATTAAAAAACACCTGAAAAATTACATAAAATGTTTCAACGGGCTGTCGGAAAGAGTAGCGCTACTCAGATTACAAATCAACAGTTCAGACTTAAGCATCATTCAAGTATACGCTCCAACAGAAAGCGCGAAAGAAGAAGAACTAGAGCTTTTCTACAGTACTGTTGACAATGCCATAAGACTCTCAGGAAATAACATAGTCATCATGGGCGATTTTAACGCCAAAATTGGTCAACCCAAACCAAATGAAACCGTCACTGGAAACTACGGCTTCGGTAACAGAAATTGTAGAGGAAATAGACTTATCGACTTTGCATATGAGAACAACCTGGCTATAATGAACACTTTTTTTAAAAAGAACGATAAGCAGAGATGGACCTGGAAAGCACCTGACGGCAATACAAAAAACGAATTGGATTATATTCTAACAAACCTATCGAGAAACGTATGCAATGTACAGGTCCTGAATATCACATACCCTTCGGACCATAGACCCGTAAAGGCTGCTTTCAATATACTCCCAAAATCAAAATCTCGCAGTAAGTTCGGTCGATGCTCCAGGCCTCAGATAAAGAACGAAAAAGAAGTTCAAACGTACATTGCATCGTTGAATAACTTGTCATCAGACATGTTAGGCCACGGAAATGATAGAGACACCGTTCAGGCTTGCTACGATAGAATAACTAATGCAATTGATATAAGCTTAAAAAGAACACAAGGGCTAACAAGTAGCACAAACACAGAGACAAAGCAAATTATATCAGCACGCACTAAGGCATTAATTAGCAGAAGGCAAGAAATACATAAGACTAAACCAAAATCAAGGGCTATGAAAAATGAGCTAAAAGCTCTTTACAAACTTATAAGCAAACGAATCAACAATGACTATAAGGCACATCGCACACAAACGATCAAAAAACATCTTCAAGCCACAGGCAGTGCCAAGAAAGCATACAAAGAATTAAAAACACATAAATCATGGATTGAAGAGTTAAAAAACAAAACAAAAATTACGCAAAATAGATCGGAAATACTAAAAATAGCGACAGATTTTTACAAACACCTATACAGCCCACTAAATCAGTCAACATACGAGCTACCGAGTTGTAACACAGAAAGAGCGATCGTTACCTTCACCGAAGAGGAAGTAGCCAAAGGAATTAAAACTCTGAAATCAGACAAAAGCCCAGGGCCTGACAGGATCACCAACGAAGTCATAAGAGTAGGACTGACGTGTCTAGTAACACCTCTGACACGACTGTTCAACATGATACTGACCAGCACAAACTCTCCACGCCAATGGTCTGAATCCGATATCATTCTGCTCTACAAAAAAGGAGATCCAGATAACATAAGTAACTATAGACCGATTAGCCTACTACCATCACTATACAAACTTTTCTCGTCATTACAAGAAAAAAGGTAGAAAAAAGGGCTTTCGTCGAGGGTTCTCGACAGTCGATCACATACACTCGCTAGAGATGCTTATAGAAAAATTCCTAGAGTTCAACAAACCACTCTATATAGTTTTTATTGACTTTCAAAAAGCTTTCGATACTTTACTCCACTCGTCGATCTGGGAAGCTCTAATATCACAAGAAGTACCTTTGGAATACATACAAGTCCTAAAAAACATCTACGACAATAACACCAGCAGAGTGAAGTTGGAAACCACTGGACCACCCATTCAAATAAAAAGAGGTGTGAGGCAAGGCGACCCAATCTCTCCAAAAATCTTCATAGCGGTGCTGGAGTCTATCATCAGCAAACTAAACTGGGAAAAAGTGGGCATAAACATAAACGGACGTTACCTGAGCCATCTCAGATTTGCGGATGATATAGTTCTGCTATCAGAAAGTACAACCGAACTACAACTGATGATAAACTCTTTACATGAAGAAAGTTGTAAAGTAGGCTTGGAAATTAATTTAGATAAAACAAACATGACGAATCATACTAAAATGCCTATTTATCTCAATAATCGACCGCTATCGTATGCTGATACTTACATTTACCTGGGAAAACAAATCTCATTTAACCCACGCAACAACGAACTTGAAGTAGAGAGAAGGGCAAACATCACCTGGAAAAAATTTTGGAACCTCAAAGAAATACTAAAAAGCGACATGTCCATAAATCTGAAAAGTAGAATCATGAATACCTGCCTACTCCCATCACTAACTTACGCTTGTCAAACGTGGAAATTCACAAATAAACTAAAAAATAAGATCATAACCAGCCAAAGAAGTATGGAAAGAAGTATCCTAAAAATCAAAAAGATACAAAAAATCCGCCATACCACCATAAGACAAAAAACTAAAGTTATCGACGCACTCAGTTACTCACAGAAGCTAAAATGGCGATGGGCTGGTCACATAGCCAGACTCAAAGATAATCGCTGGACCAAAACGACAACGTTATGGCTAGGACCATCGGGACAGCGGAAAAGAGGCAGACCTAATACGCGATGGGTAGACGACGTCACAAAAATAGCAGGCACACACTGGATGCGAGAAGCTGAAGATAGAGAAAAATGGTCATCTTTGGAGGAGGCCTTTACCCTCCGTTGAGAGGGGTTCTTGTACCCTTAAGTATATATAAATAAAAAATAAAAACTCAGAAGAACAAAGCACCTAATTAATTAATGCATGCAAACTTAACATGTTTATTTATTCACTTTTGTTCTATTCTTTTGATTGTAAATCTACGTATATATGGGCGCGAAACTAATATTTTTATTTAAATTGTAATTATTTTGTATCAACTACCGATAATTATAATGTTGCAAGTAATTTTTATTGTCATTTCCGTTTTTATATTGGTATTTGTTTTGACAGCTTTGTTAAATTTAGTATTTATTTTATTTTGAACTTCCGTTTGATTTAAATTTACTAAGTTTTTGTTTTGAACTTCCGTTTACGATTTAATTTAATTATTTTGTAAATCTTTCTTTTGACTACAACTGTATTTCCGTTTGTGATATTACAAGTGTTTCCGGCTGTGATTAATAATTAATATTAGTATGTCTGTAGATTTAAAATTGTGTTTCCGTTTATATTTTATACCTGAATAAGTCTTCAATTTGATTTCAACCATGTTTCCGTTTGTATTATTTTAATTTAATAGTAGGATTTTATTTTAATTCTTGTGTTTCTTTCGTATTTCCGTTTTTGTATTAAATTCATAATATTAGAGCTTATTTTGATTCGCTAGCGTTTCTGATTGGTTGATTGTAGGTATTGTAATACTTTTAACATTCCCGCTCTTTTTGATTGTCAAAAATCGGTATAAAAAGGCCGCAATGTGGCCATTAGGATTTTTGCCCCTGGCTGGGGGCCTTAAATTCTAGGCATCCACAGGGAAAAGTCCGGTTAAGCAGTACACGGCCTCCTAGGCTGAACTGCGAGATGCCATACCAAAAAAAAAAAAAAAAAAAAAAAAAAAAAAAAAACCATTAGGATTCATTCTTTTTTCGCTCAGCAGTAAATAAACAACTAAGTCGGAGTAAGTCCTTTTTATTATAATATTTGTTCCCCTATATAAGTGTTGGTGTGTGAACTTTGGTGGATATAATGTGTAATCGTGGTAACGACGGCGATGACGCGCCGACAGCAGCGGTGGGATCTACCTCGCCCCTGTTGAGGTCTTCCGGAACCAGGGCCCGCAAGCTAGCCCCGGCTACGCAGCCAGACCCCACCTTCTCTCTGGAACAAGTGATGAGCCTCGTAACCTCCATAACGAAGCAGGCTGCATCCAGCGCCGCCTCTAGCGCTGTGACTGCTGCGCTAAATGCTGCTCCAGCACCGTCTCGGGACCGTGGTACCTTCTACCTACCACCCTTTGACCCAGATGTCAGATCACATGACACCAGGGACTGGTGTGCCAACGTTGACCAAACAATTTCAACGATTGGTATATCGCCCCACGAAGCTCGTATGAAGGCGTTTCTGCAGTTAAAGGGAAGAGCGAAGACTTGGGCCGACACATGGTCACTGCAGTCCACTACATGGGAGCAAGTGAAACAGGACCTGATCCAGACATTTGGAGAAGAATTCCGCTATGCTGCCGACGTCCAGCGGTGGCGCAACTTCACGTCGGAGCAGGCGAGCAGCTACGCGGACTACGCGACTACGGGATGGACGCTGTTTAAGCGTGTGCGGCCTGAAGCAACGGATGCCGAGGTAATTGATGCTCTTATTACTGGTATCTACCCTGATTTCATAAAATGTGAATTGTTACGTAATACGCCTGACTCTTTGCCCAAACTAGTTTCCGTTTTAAAAACTTACCGCAAACGCGACCGACCAAAGACTGACAACAGTACAGACAAAAATCCTCCCAACAAAAAGCCCAGACCTTTCGAAATACCCGCAACTGCCACAAATATTTGCTTTAGATGTAGAAAGCCAGGTCACCTCATGCGTGATTGTAAGGGAAATTCAGTAGCTTCAGAGTTAAATCCACCTGCAACGTCCGCTTCTCAGGTTACGCCCGATCGTAGATCAGTAGAGTGTAAATATTGCCATAAAAAGGGACATTTAGAGAAAAACTGTTTTCGTAAGCAGAATGATGAGAAATCCAAACCACAAGTAAATTTCTGTGGCCCTATAAATAGATGTATGACTACCGTCAAAATTGGAGCTAATACCTATTCTTGTTTATTTGATTCTGGTGCAGACTGTTCGTTAGTACGAAAAAGTATTTCTGGTTCGATTCCAGGCAAAAGAAAATCTGTCAGCACAATTTTTACCGGAATTGGTGGCATTGATGTTATGTGTTCTCAAAGTATATTGGCTATTGTTGAGATAGATCAAGTAACTGTAGAGCTAGAGCTATTCATTATGGAAGATCATCAAATCCAGTTTGATATTTTAATAGGCTATAATTTAGTTCAAATTCCTGGACTTGCTATTACATTGTCAAATTCAAAGTTAACTGTAACTAGAAACATGATTGTTAATGAATGTACCTTGTCAGATTCGGAAACAAAACTAAATACCGACATTACTGGTATGATGACCCTAATTTATTGGAGAAATTAAATGTAGTTTTGGAAAAATTCAAAGACAATTTTACTTCTGGTAACAAAGTTTCAGAGGTTAAAACCGGTCAGTTAAGCATTAGATTAAAGAATCCAGATAAAGTTGTGCAACGTAGGCCATACAGATTATCACCAATAGAACGTGAAAAAGTTAAGGAAATAATTGATGACCTCAAACAAAATGGTATAATTCGAGACAGTTCATCTCCTTTCAGCAGCCCTATTCTATTAGTTAAAAAAAAGGATGGGTCTGATAGGTTGTGTATAGATTTTCGTGAATTGAATGCAAATACTGTTAGGGATAATTTCCCACTGCCTCTTATTGCCGATCAGATAGATAAGTTAGGTACAGCTCGATATTTTACTTGTTTAGATATGACTGCAGGATTTTACCAAATACCTATTTCAGTCGAATCCATTGAAAAAACAGCGTTCGTTACACCCGATGGCCAATATGAATTTTTACGCATGCCTTTTGGACTTTGTAATGCACCGTCTGTCTACCAGCGTGCCATTAATAATGCGTTAGGTGACTATAGAGATAAAATTGCTTTAGTTTATATCGACGATGTGCTTGTAATATCTGCCACCGTAGAGGAAGGATTAACTAATCTACAACTCGTTTTAGAAAGGTTAACTAACGCTGGTTTTTCTTTAAATATTAAAAAGTGCTCCTTTCTAAAAAAATCTGTTGAATATTTAGGAAATATAGTAGAAAACGGAACCGTTAGGCCAAGCAGTAGGAAAATAGATGCACTCTCTAAGACCTCGGTGCCGAAAAACGTTAAGGAGTTGCGTCAGTTTAATGGTTTAGCTGGTTACTTCAGGAAATTTGTTCCAAACTTTTCGAAAATTATGTCTCCTTTATACGAGTTAACTTAAACGGGCGTATCTTGGAAGTGGACGGAACGTCAGGAAAATGCTAGGAATGAAATAATTTCTAGATTGACATCCTCCCCACTTTTGACAATTTTTAATCCCGACTTACCATGTGAACTCCATACAGACGCTAGTTCTCTTGGTTATGGTGCTGTTTTAATTCAACGCCATGATAATAATCCTCATGTTGTAGGCTATTTCAGTATGCGAACAACCAATGCTGAGCAGATATCACTCATATGAGCTCGAAACATTGGCTGTAGTTAAAGCCATTAAACATTTTCGCCATTTTTTATACGGTAGATGTTTCAAAGTCGTAACAGATTGTAATTCACTTAAAGCATCTAGAACAAAAAGAGAACTGACGCCCAGAGTTCACCGCTGGTGGGCATTTTTGCAAAATTTCCAATTTGATATTGAGTATAGGAAGGGTGACCGACTTTCTCATGCTGACTTCTTTAGCCGGAATCCCGTAGAGCGCGAAGATTCAAAAATTCGTAGCGAAAATAGCTCTTTACAATTTTCAGTAAACTCCTCTACGTTAGATCATAACTGGCTACTTATCGAACAAAAAAGAGACCCTGTTCTTAAAAACATAGTAGAACAACTGGGGTCCGATACAATTCCAAAAGACATAGCAGACACTTATATAATATCACAAGATAAACTTTTACGACGTAAAGTACAAATTGATAATAAAACTCCTAAACTTATTATAGTGCCACAAAATTACAGATGGAATCTTATTTCTCATTATCACGATAGCCTTCAGCATTTTAGCTGGGAAAAAGTACTCGCTAAAATAAGAGAACAGTATTGGTTCAGAAACATGTCAAAATTAGTTCGAAAGTTTACTGAAAATTGTGTAAGTTGTAGAATTCGAAAAGGTATGTCCGGTGCCAAACAGGTCACTCTCCATCCTATAGACAAAATCGCTATTCCTTTTCACACCATCCATGCTGACATAACCGGGCGTATGAATGGTAAACGTAATAACACTGAATATGCATTTGTATTTATAGACGCTTTTACTAAATATACGCATTTAATTTACACTACTGATAGAACGTCAAATACAGCTATATCTTGTTTACAAGAAGTAATTTCTATATTTGGTACCCCCAATAGACTTATAACGGACCAGGACAAAAGTATGACCTCAGCTGACTTTAAAAACTTTTGTCAGCGTTTCGGTATTGAACATCACGTAGTAGCTAAAGGCGCTAGTCGGGCAAACGGACAGGTGGAACGTATTATGAAAATAATCAAAGATAATATGTCAGTTGTAGAGCTTAATAAACCTTGGCATAGTGCTATCCGAGATTTACAGTTGGCTATTAACTCTACCATTTCTAAAAGTACGGGAATATCTCCAATGGAGTTGCTATTTGGGAAAAAATGTTCACTATCACACCAATCGATGACCTTAATGCTGTAAGATCATTGTGTAAATTAAGGATGGACGAGCGATCATTTCGGGATAAATTAAGATTTGATAAAGGTAAAGCTCATATAAATCCTTTTAAAGTTGGAGATTTTGTCTTAATGCATAAACATGAAAGACATACAACTAAGCTTGGTCCTAAATATGAAGGCCCTATGGAAGTTCTAGAGGTTCTGCCAAATAATCGTTACAAAGTAAAACATGTCAATTTGCGGGGTTGTTCTGAAAAGATCGCTAGTCATGATTTTTTGAGACCAGTACCTCTGGCTCAAAATGATCCATTTATGGATAATTGTGATGATAATAATGAACCGACCGTATGGGCCGATAATGATTAAATTACCTATCCACCTTTCCTTCCTTAAGCGCTGGCTGGCCACCATGCGTATCCTTATTCCCGGTCTAAGGGCTAGATCCCAGGCGGGTGATGCCATGTGATATGGCTAGATCCAAGGCGGGTGATGCCAAGTCAGTGATTTTGGGCTAGATCCCAGGCGGGTGATGCCATGTGATATGGCTAGATCCAAGGCGGGTGATGCCATGCAAAGAGGTTGACCCTACATGGGCCATATCTATTTAACTTGTGCAGCGCAGAGAGCGCGCTGGATCAGAATGGCCGTATGGGCGCGAAACTAATATTTTTATTTAAATTAATACCGTTAGGGATAATTTCCCAAATTAATACCGATAATTATAATGTTGCAAGTAATTTTTATTGTCATTTCCGTTTTTATATTGGTATTTGTTTTGACAGCTTTGTTAAATTTAGTATTTATTTTATTTTGAACTTCCGTTTGATTTAAATTTACTAAGTTTTTGTTTTGAACTTCCGTTTACGATTTAATTTAATTATTTTGTAAATCTTTCTTTTGACTACAACTGTATTTCCGTTTGTGATATTACAAGTGTTTCCGGCTGTGATTAATAATTAATATTAGTATGTCTGTAGATTTAAAATTGTGTTTCCGTTTATATTTTATACCTGAATAAGTCTCCAATTTGATTTCAACCATGTTTCCGTTTGTATTATTTTAATTTAATAGTAGGATTTTATTTTAATTCTTGTGTTTCTTTCGTATTTCCGTTTTTGTATTAAATTCATAATATTAGAGCTTATTTTGATTCGCCAGCGTTTCTGATTGGTTGATTGTAGGTATTGTAATACTTTTAACATTCCCGCTCTTTTTGATTGTCAAAAATCGGTATAAAAAGGCCGCAATGTGGCCATTAGGATTGGACTCCACTTCTGACTCTCGTCGTGTACGGACGTGTCGCCGCCGTTTACGACTTTTGTCTTTGTTACGCCCGACGTAACGCTCACCGTAGTCGCTCTGCCGACTACAAATATATCAATCTAAAGCTGCTTTTTTCAAAGCGGCGGACGATTATCCTGTTTCTAAAACGTTTGTGTCAAGTAAATTCACTTGACCCCTTCTGGGTAAAAGCCACAGTTTCGTGGTTCTCGGTTGAAACCATACGGTGCCAACGAAGCCGAGAGGGTGTTGACCCAATCACACCCGCCGAACCCCTTCAGGGCAAGGCAGTCAATTGGACGGGAGCTCGGATTTCGGCCTTGGGGGATCTCCTAGTCGTGCCTTGCATCTGGTTTGCTTTCACAGCTACACACCTGGTGTCGGCTGGGTATCTCTATACCCTTCGCACTAGACTGGCTAGGGCCCGTTCGCACAATAAGACTGGCGAACGGTTTACAAGCTTAGGGCTCACCAATAGGTACTCACCTCCCTGCCTATACCCGGCAGGGAGGGTTACACATCCCCGGGCCCATCCACCCGGGGAGATAGGAGATAGGTTGTTAGGTTTTTATAATTAGGCCCCCACCTCTTTTAGCTCGGTAGCCCTCTTCCCTCACGGGAAAATGACTACCGAAGTTATTAAATTCTTTTTCGAGGTCCTCCTCAAGGACCAAGACATTGTCGCCAAATATGGCGACTTGATCAATAACCTTGATATCAAGGACCCGCGCCTAGCGCGCTATTGTGTTATCACCGATAACGGCTCAACAAAGGAGACCGGCGCAGCTGTGTCGCGCCCCATTGTTGAGCCTATAATTGTCTCTTCGGGGAAAACCACCGCATTAGCGGAAACGGTAATCCCCAATACAATGGTCGATGCCCAGCTGCACTCGACCATTGTTACTAATCCCATTGTCTCACAGACAATGGAAATTACTCAGGCGAGTGCACCTGCGTCAAACGTCGACGCCCAATGCATGGACACCTCGTCCTCCCGCTCTGCCTCACCCGTCCCAGAGGATGCTCAACCCGCCGAGCCCTCCGACTCCTCTTCCTCCGATGACGACTTCACCATCGTACTGGGAGGTAAGAGGAAAAAGAACAAAAATAATGACAAGGCGCGCAAGACCATCGCCCTTGCCGCATCCCCTCTCCCTAGCCCGCCCGCTGTGTCTACAGCATCCCCCGCCCCGTCACCCTCGACCTCGCAGGTCGCTTCCTCCCAAGGTGCCGCTAAGCCCAAAAGCGCACCTAAAAGCAAACCTCCGCCGCCTGTATACTTACAGGACAAGGCGAAATGGACCGAAGTGTCCAAGCTGTGTGTTGATCGTAAGATCAACTACAGATCGGCCTCCAATACCGGCAACGGTATAAAAATCGTCCTCCCTACGTCAGACGACTATAGGGAGATAACTAAAGCGCTAAGAGCGAGGAACATTTCGTTCCATACGTACTCCCTCCCTGAGGAAAAACCTCTCCGGGTCGTCATTACCCGTATTCCGAAGGAAATCCCTTCGGATGACATTTTAAGCGACCTTAAGTCACAAAACATCCCTGCGACGCAAGTCCATAGGATGCACCGCGCCCGCAGCGGCCACGCCTTCGACATGGTGCTCGTAGTATCCGAGCCATCCCCTTCTAAAATCCACCCGATTTTTAACATCAAATCGGTGTGTAATTTAACCGGCATCTCAATCGAGAAGCCAAATAGATCTGGCATTGTATCCCAATGCCACCGTTGCCAACTGTGGGGTCACTCACAGCGCAACTGTTTCGCCCAGCCTAGGTGCGTGAAATGCCTAGGCCAACACGGCACCTCCGACTGCCCGCGACCCAAGGACCGCACTCTGTGCACCGAGCCTCCGAGCTGTGTACTCTGCGGCGCCTCAGGCCATCCTGCCAACTACCGCGGCTGCCCAAAGGCCCCAAAAACGTCTCCCAAGCTGGCCAAGCGTGCAAACGCCCGCCAGCTAAGGGAAAGCCCATCAGCGAGGCTACCTACCGCTCAACTTCCCGAGCGTGTCAGCCCACAACGGCCCTCCCCATGGAACCCTCTCAACCATCAGAGAGCCTTTCCAACCCCGAGGTCAACTCAGCCCCGGCCAACTCCCGCCCCGGTGAATAATTCCACCGCGGCGCCCGCGAGCTTACCTCGCGTCCCTCCCGTCCTTCCCTCCGCGCCCTCCGCGCCCTCCGCGGCTCCTATAGCCGCCAAGCCCGCGCAAGCGCAAGCGATCGCGCCTTCTTCTAGCCCAGTATCAGCGCTCAGTTCTATGAACGTTATACTGAGCACGTTCAGTGTATTTACGAGCGACAGAGCTCAACAACTTTCGAGGGAGATAGTCGCCAGCAATGGCGACCTTATCAAACTCTACTCCGTTATGCAGGAGTATTCAGACGTCGCCCAGGCAGTTCAAAACCTGCCTCACTTTAGGAAATAGAAATGGATAATACATCCAAAATTAAACCCCATTCCCTTAGGCTTGGCTATTATAATGCCAACGGTATTCTCGGCCAACGCGACGAGATCTCCGCCTTCCTACAATCCCATAAGATAGACATTCTTCTCGTACAAGAGACCTTCCTAAAGCCGCGTGTACGCGGCCCTAATATAGCTAACTATAAGTTAATTAGAAATGACAGGATCACACGCCACAAAGGCGGCACGCTTATCTATTATAAAAGATCGCTACATTGTGTAGAGATCACTCCCCCCGACTTAAGCTGCATTGAAGCCTCGATCTGTCGACTAGCCATGTCCCAGCACCAGTCGATCACTCTCGTATCGGCCTACTGCCCTCCCACGTCCTCATCCTTTCAGTCCTACGACCCGATCCTTTTCACGAACGATCTCAGAGCCTTACTAGGCCTGAGCGACTCTGTAATAATAGCAGGCGATCTAAACGCCAAACATCCCGCCTGGAATAGCAACACTACTTCTCCAAGAGGCAGGTTGCTATTCAATCAGTGTGAATCCCTCAACTTCGATGTCATCGCTCCGATGCATCCCACTCACTTTCCTAATATAGTCGACCACCTTCCCGACGTTCTCGATGACCTCAAGAACGTAAACTTACGTTTACATTCGATCGAGGTACTACACGAGCTCACCTCCGACCACAGACCGGTTCTTGTGGAACTAGCCTCGCGCTCAGGCCCACTCGACCCGGATCGCCCTCCTCCCACCCAGATTGTCACGGACTGGAGAATGCTAAGCGAAAGCTTGAAATCCTCCTCCGCCCAGTTAGAATCAATTCCCGATGAAATCAACTCAGTCGCTGACATGACGGGCGCGATCGGCTCGTTCACCGAGCACGTACAATCCACCGTGAACAAGTGTTCACGTAGAGTTGAAGCGACGAGCTTTCATCGCTTCAAGCTCCCGGATGACGTGCGTGCTCTGGTGACCGAGAAGAACGCGGCTGTCCGTGCCTACAGTACTTTTCCCTGCGACGCTAACAAGTCTCACATGCGTAACTTACAGCGTGCTGTAAAGGAACGCCTTGCTGAGATGCGTGAAACGCGCTGGGACAAGACGCTGAGCGAACTCGAGCCGACTCATCAAGCCTTCTGGCAGCTTCAAAGGAAACTCAAATCCGATGAAGTAGCTTCCACCCCGCCGATCAAACGCCCCGACAATTCCATTGCCTTCGAGGACGATGAAAAAGCGGAATGTCTGGCCGACAGCCTCGAGGCTCAATGCTCGCCTAGTACCCAACCGGTCGACCCGGCTCACCTACTAAAGGTCGAAGCCGAGGTCGAGCGCAGATCCTCCCTACCACCGCAAGAAGACCCCGACGATCCCTTGCCACCCGTCACTCGAGACGAAGTGGCAGAGATCATCAAACGTCTCAAACCCCGTAAAGCTCCGGGCCCAGATAGAATAACCAATAAAGTGTTCAAAATCCTACCCGCTTCCCTCGTAATGCTCATGACCGCGATCTTCAATTGCGCCATGACCCATAACCTGTTCCCACAGGCATGGAAAGAGGCAACCGTAATCGGTATTCCCAAACCCGGTAAACCAAAATCAGACCCGTCCAGCTATCGCCCTATCAGTTTACTCAATGTGTTCGGCAAGATCTACGAGATACTTATCTATAAGCGTCTCAAAGATTACGTCGAAGCAAAGAGTCTTATTCCATTAGAACAGTTTGGTTTTCGAACCCATCACTCTTGTGTCCAACAAGTCCACCGCATCGTGGAAGGTGTGAGCCACGGATTCCAACGTGGCCAACTCACCGGCACGATTCTCTTCGACATAGCAAAGGCATTCGACAAAGTCTGGCACAAAGGCTTGATTTACAAGCTTTACCAACTCGGTGTCCCAGACCGTCTCGTCGTCATCTTACGAGACTTTTTGTCGAATCGCACCTTTCGCTATCGCATAGACGGCACTCTTTCTTCGGCCCACCCTATAAAAGCTGGCGTCCCACAAGGCTCGGTACTCTCCCCCATCCTCTTCACGCTATACACTAGCGATATTCCTAAGAACAAGCATGTTCAATTAGCCCTATTCGCCGACGACACGGCAATCTACTGCTCAGGCCGCAGCCCAGCCGCCATAGTGAGACATCTCCAAGCCTATTGCAACACCCTAGGTGTCTGGACTAGGCTATGGAGAATCGAACTCCACCCCGACAAAAGCCAGGCCATACTCTTTTCGAGCCCCCGCCGTAGGCTTCCTCCCGCGCCCCCGTCAGTCACCATGTTTGGTAGGCCGATTCCTTGGAAGGAGCATGCCAAATATCTAGGTGTAATCTCAGACCAGCGCCTCTCATTTGCCGAGCACATACGTAAGGTGCGCTCTAGAGCAGCCTTTGTGTACGGCAGATTGCACTTCTTGCTCAATTCAAAGAGCAAATTATCTCTTAAATCCAAGTTACGCCTCTACGGATCGTGCATACGCCCCGTCATGATGTATGCTTGCCCTGTGTTCGCACAGGCAAGCCATCGCCGCCTTCACAGAATGCAAGCCCTTCAAAACCGTGCCTTACGGAAAATCACAGGAGCTCCCTATTATGTTCGAAATGAGATTCTTCATGTCGACTTAAAAATCCCTACCATCGTATATGAAGCGTGCCGCCATACGGTACTTCGAACGCGCTGAGAAACACGATAACTCACTTATCGTGTCAGCCAGTAATTACACTCCCTCCCGCATCAGTAGGATTCGCCGCCCTAGGCATGCCCTTCTAGAACCTGACGATGAGATAACTGTCCTCCAAGAGAGTAGTAAACTCACTAGCACCCTATACAAACACAAACCGCGTTCGTACAAACCTCGCCGCCGAGGTCCGCCGCGACGTCCCGTTCTCTGTCCTCCCGACCCTTGCTCATCGAGCCAGCCCGCGAGCTGAGCCAGTAGCTTTAAATTCCCCATTTAATAATAATGATCATATGATCCAGCCTGTCCCTTTGCTGCCTCCCCAGCGACGCCCTAAGCCGAGGTCCGACCCCACAGGGGGTACCCTTAGCGCAGTCGCTTAGTTTATAAGTTGTTTTACGCCCCTGGCTGGAGGCCTTAAATTCTAGGCATCCACAGGGAAAAGTCCGGTTAAGCAGTACACGGCCTCCTAGGCTGAACTGCGAGATGCCATACTAAAAAAAAAAAAAAAAAAAAAAACCATTAGGATTCATTCTTTTTTCGCTCAGCAGTGAATAAACAACTAAGTCGGAGTAAGTCCTTTTTATTATAATATTTGTTCCCCTATATAAGTGTTGGTGTGTGAACTTTGGTGGATATAATGTGTAATCGTGGTAACGACGGCGATGACGCGCCGACATATACATATTTAACCTAAAATTGTATTTAAAACAAGAAATAAAAGGCTTTTTATTTTTATTTTATTTTATTTATTTATTATGACTTTGATAGGTACCAAATTGAGGACACCCCTCTAACTCGAAAGTCTAACCGATCATATTCAACGGTAGTGGCAAGCGACAAAATTAAGGCTTGGTTGAACTTCAATATACCGTATGATGAATCTTCTGGCGATGATAGTAGCAGCGTTTTACCTGAAATAAAACGCATATTAAATACTTACCTTATTTGAAGTTAAATTACTAGTTTGAGATAGGCACCTACGTGTTTTCCGCTTTTATCTCCGTCCTTTTCTACCCCATATCTTGCATCTCTCTCGCACATCGACCAGTTTCACTCCCCACCAGGCAGAAGGCGACGAGTGTTCTCGGCGGCCACAGTTCGTCATTGAGTCAAAAACACCAGGCAGAAATTAAAATGTAAGCTTCAAATAAGGTTAGTATTTAATATGCGTTTTATTTCAGGTAAAACGCTGCTATTAAATTCTTGACCGTTATTTGAAGCTTACTAGTTTGAGACGTGTTTGTTATCGCCTGGTGGAAGTGGACGTCAATGTGAGCAAAAGCACAATTAAATTGTGTATGTAGATAGGTACTTAGGTACACGAGTAATCACATGTAAGTATGTGTATTGCGTCCTGGAATATAGGTATATCTTCTATACATATAATAAATCTGTAAAAAAACTGTGTCTGTACATTGAATATATTAAAAAAATAATAATTGGATGGGGTTTAGAAACAGTAATGGAGCACAAATCCAAAAAAAAAATTCTGTCTGTATGTCTGTATGTCTGCATGTCTGTATGTCTGTATGTCTGTATGTCTGTTTGTTTGTACACGCTAATCTTCGGAACTACTGGACGGATTTCAATGATTTTTTCTTTGTTGTATCAGTATTAAGCCTGGTCAACATATAGGCTATAATTTAAGCCAAACCCCATCAAGTACGACTACAAGCTGTCTGATACGCCAATTGCCAAGGTCAACGTCATCAGAGACCTTGGAGTAATATTTGACTCAAAGCTTATATTTGATGAGCATATTAATAATATCGCAAACAAGGCTTATAGAGCTTTGGGTTTTATTATGAGGGTCTCCTCTGGGTTCAAGAATGTCAAAACGATGAAGATTCTCTATTGTGCTTTTGTCCGTAGCCATCTTGAATATGCCTCTCAAGTTTGGAACCCAAAGTATAATATTTACATAAATCGCCTTGAAGGTATTCAAAAGCGATTTTTAAGGTATACTCAGTATCGTTCTAATTGCTACCTACCTAACTATGTAAGCAGATGTAAGAAATTTCACATTCTACCTTTACATGAGCGGAGAAGGATCGCGGATCTCGCTTTTCTGTTTAATTTAGTAAACGGATCTGTTGATGTCCCTGAGCTGGTGAGTAGGATTGCACTGCGTGTGCCGTCTGTGTTTCTGCGGCGATCACATCTCCTTAATGTACAGATTGAGAAAAAGGCCTATAGACAGAACTCTTTTATGTTACGAGCTTGCAGAACTTTTAATGCAGCGTGTCAGGATACAGAGCTGGATTTGTTTACAACCAGTATCCGTCAATTAAAGAAACGTTTGTGTTGCTGTTTCTTTGAATAGGAACTTTTTACAATAGTATCTTTGTGCATTTCACACATTGTCATCATGGTGTTTTATTCTGTTTGTATTTGTATTTTGGCTGTATGCAGAATTCTGTAATTTGATATGTACACTGAAACTTTTCGTCGTTGTGTAAATGCCCATTTTGATTGTTATGAGTGGAAACTTGTTATTGGCCCTCTTCCACATTATTACCCTAAACTAAACGATGTATGTAGCTGTAAGTTTCCTTAAAATTAATAAAATAAAATAAAATAAAAATAAAATAAAATTTATCTTCGAAACTTGAAGACCTGGTGCAGAACACCAACAGACCAACAAAACTAGAGATACCAAAATGGTGCCATAGCAAAAATTGTTTCATGTGATAAGCATTTTCAGCTGAGATAATAAATTTTAAGATCTGGAACACCTGATGTGGAACCCCAAGAGCCCAGCTTCTCTGTACCATATACAGGTATGACGTTTTAGCAAAAGTTGTTCAACTTGATAAGCACTTTCTATTGACTTATACAAATTGAAGATCTAAAACACCTGATGTGGAACTCCAGGGGCCCAGCTAGACTATAGCATATAGAGGTGTGACGTTTTAGCAAAAGTTGTTCAATCTGATAAGCACTCTCTGTTGACTTATAAAAATTGAAGATGTAAAACACCTGATGTGGAACCCCAGGAGCCCAGCTAGACTATAGCATATAAAGATATGACGTTTTTGCAAAAGTGGTCAATCTAATAAGCACTCTTTATTGACGTATATACATCGAAGATCTGGAACACCTGATGTGGAACTTCAAGAGCAATACTACACTTAAAATGTATAGAAACGAATGTTATGAAATAGGTATGGTGACACAAAACCGACGATTATCCCTTTATACACTATAGAAATATGAACTCAAGGACAATCCCCGGTGGACGTCGTTAAAAAAAAGACAATCCCTATACCATACCGCTAACTGTGGATGAAAATTACTTGGGCTATTGTGATGGGATGCTAATGGACTAGGAATGGGGAAACTACGGGAACTATGGCACCTGCCGATGACAATGTATTAGATACATGTAAAAATTGCTGGTGGAGACTTCGCCAGCTCACTTACTGGGCCCCCGGGAATCAGTCACTGAATAGCAACAAGAGGACAACAGGGACATGAGCGGCTGAAGTGTGAGAATACCTCGGCGGATTTTAAACGCAGATTACGCGCTCCCTGTGGGTCACTTACCACGAGGCATCCTCCGAGCAGGGCTACTAACCCTGCTCTAGCGACTCCACTCTGGACGGCCAAGCCAAGCCAGAGGCTTGAGACCTACCCCCGTCATGGTTCACTCTGACCTGCCGGAGATGGGGGCAGTATACTCTCCCTGGAGAACTCAGTATATACAGCCCCGCGGGGTAGCTACTCCCCGTCATCAGCCTCAGATGTCCTGCGGTGCTTATATCTCACTATTATTGTCGTTATTATCTCAAGAGCCTTTGTCCCAATTATGTTAGAGTCGACTTCCAGTCACGATGCAACTGAGTACCAGTGTTTTACAAGGAGCGACTACCTATCTGACCTCCACAACCCGGTTACCCGCTCAACCCAACACCCCTTGGTAAAACTGGTCAGACTTACTGGTCTGACTACCCATAACGACTGCCAAGAATGTTCAATGACAGCCGGAACCTACAGTTTAAGCCTTCCAAATAACGGTCATTGGTATCCAAAATATACGTAGAAAGTACCTACATACGAACTTAGAAAAGTTGCATTGGCAGGTACTTGCCAGACCTGGAATCAAAGACGCACGCTCATACTTGAGAGATTGGTTCTCTACCCACTAAACCACGACGACTTCCACTAAGTCACCACGACTTTGTCATCTATTTAATGTTTTTTACGTAATACGTGTAATATTTTTGCCACACACAACTTAAATGCGGACTAATTAGAATCACTACATTTATCCCTATGGTCGCGTCTATTGCGGTTCAGTTCTCAGCGTTTTGTTTAGTCTGCTGTGCTTTTGCCGTTGAAGTACAAAAATTAAATATATGGAACGTTTCTAATGCGTATCCCGTTGTTTTCAAGTCAACGGGCTCTTAAAATTCAATATCAGACGATTAAGATCTTTGATTTTGCTGACCCCGTAGTCGCTGGCATAAGGGACAGGATCCGCGTACGAAGTCGCGGGCAGAAGCTAGTTAATAATAAAAGTTAACTGGTACTGGTACTCAGCTACATCCTGTTAGACTGGAAGCCGACCCCAACATAGTTGGGAAAGGGGCTCGGTGGATGCGTAATAAAAATTAAATGAGAGATACAAGAACAAAAGCAAAATTGATTTCATTTTCTAATAGTAATTAACAAAAATATTGCGATACTTCTTAATAACAATAGTAACAAAAATATTGCGATACTTCTTAATAACAATAGTAACAGAAATATAGACATTAATCAGCTGGATTAATTAAATAATCGAGATAATAAATTGCTACTTCTATTAGTGGGTATCATTTTCCTTCTGTAAAAACGGGCAAATGTATTGCCTGATCGCCAATTACCCTTGGCTAATATATCGTCTAAAGGTAGATTGTCAACCCAGATTTTGACGCTACCGCCGAGCGGAAGCTTCCTGGGGTTGTAGTTATTCCTGCCTCTTTTAACAATATCTTAATCCACCCGCAATCATCGTTCGGGTGGCTGCCTTTGGTTGGCCTCTAACGGATATAAATAAATTTGAGGAATTAGCCAATGTCTGTCTATCTTCTAACAAGGCTTTAGTCTTTCTGATCCAATACACTGGACTTAGATTTATATTTTCCTGATTATCCATCAAACTACAACCCGACTGCCTATGACTAGAACTGTCGGTCTTAGAGCCAAAGACTGGCCATAAGATTAAATTATCTTTGTTTTGGGTCTATTGCAAGCAAGGAAAGGTCATGGACTCGCCTTCCCGAAACAAGCTAGCAAAAGAAAGAGCAGCAGTCTGGAAGTTGCAAATGGATTATTCTCGTCTACGTTTACTGCACTTAAGTAGGTTACCAATTGGTCGCTATTCCAGATGGACGGCTTCCCGGGGAACAGGTTTGCTCAGCGCTATTGATTTTAAAAAGTGTCCGACTAGAACGTGTGAACTTAGCTCTCCAGCGGTTTCTGCATTGCATAGTGTAGCTATAACTGACTTGTGTAATAAAATAGTATTGTATGCTAGTTTATTAACTATGTGTAAGACTTCAGTCGGAGAGACTCCTTGTCCCCCCCCCCCCCACACTTCTATATTTCCAGTGTCATTTGTTGGACCTTGGCTGGGGGTATCCCTGTTGCTGTGTCTATCAGTTTCTGCTCGAGGTTCATCAGTGTTTAGGGTACTGCTAATGATCGGGACTTCAAATCTGCTCGCCAAAAAACCTGGTGCCACCGAGGAACTACTATGAGATAAACTCCCGTTCCTGAATTGAGATGACAGAGGACCTTCGGAATAAGGCAAGGTGGCGGGAATACCCATGCTAGCGGGTAAGTCCAAACTTGAGAAAAAAGGCATTGTGGAACCCCGCTTTCGGGTCCTTCAGATCTAGGGGCACGTAGTTCACAACTATGTGTCGCTGAGCTCGCCTCGAGGCAAATAGGTCCACTGCCAATACAAGATGCCACCCCGGTGGAGCTGGTATATGATTCACGACGTGATAGATTTGATACAGCTCGAGATAACTGAATACTTTGTACGTCAAGTTCGGTAGGCTCCTTGATCGGGTGCCACCTTGATTTCTTAGATATGACACCACAGTCCCATTTTTGCATTGAAAAATGGCTGTTGATCTCCTTAGAACTGCAAGCATCTCTTTCAGATCGCAGTGAAAGCCTTTTTATCTCTCGTTCCATGAACCCATTACGGGAGTTCCGTTCAGTTGTGCCCCCATCCTACATCGGAGGCGTCCGTGGTTATAAGGTGACAGGGAAGTGGAGTATGAATATCCAAGGCTTGGTGGCAGCTGACCAGCCACCACTTTAGATCTGCTAAGGCATCTGCTGGTAGGTTCAACATTGCTATACTCTATTCACCGAGCCGTGAGCCCACAATGTAACTAAATAATGACACTTTTTCAAAATGGTGGGTATAACCCGACCGATGACAAAAACGTCACATTTTTTTGTAAAATGTTCTAAGTATCTGTGGTCTTCAATTAAGTAGGGATCTACCTATGACAGTCAAGTCTTCTAGGCTCCTTTTACATGTAAAAGATTTACTACATATTTCATAAAAATTAAGAAAATAATTTACGGCATTTATTATATTTGATTTCAAATAAGTTTGAAAAGATTGCATAAGTTCCACAGATATCGTTCTAAAATATCATTTCTAATGTTGTCAGTGTATTACTTTCGTAGTTATTTTTATAAAATATGATCATTACTTCAATCGTGACTTATAAGGAACCCTTTTTATGGTTTGTTCACCATTTGGCTCACGGTTCCATGAATAGGGTAGGTATAGATTGCTGTTCAACACTGCATTGAGGAAATTGAGGAGAGCCTGGTACTGCAGTCTGCCGTATGGGACAACGAAAACTTGCGAATTTCCTGGGTCCTATCAAGCTATGCAGGTCTTCTAAGTTTGTCGTACTGTGTGTCACGTAGTGCGTTTTGTCATTATCTTGTTGATAATGCTTGCGATTTATTCACTTGCCATCCAAAACGTGGTGCAAATGATCCAAAAGTAGGCGAATATAATATCTTGGTGAGCCACCAGAAAATCGAGATACACAATTATTCGTAACCCTTGAGGTTTCAAGGTTTGAGCCACCCAATTGGTCAGTGTGGCGAAGCTCTTGGGTGCCGTGCTTAAGCCAATAATGGTAGGCACGTCATCTGAAGCAGTCTTCTTCTGTATACTAGTCGAAGAACATGTCTGTGACCTTTGGCTACCGGAAGGTAGAAGTAAGCCTGGGTGAGATCCACTTGCACAGCCAGTCGTCTTTCTGAAGAAACTCTAGCACCCGAAAAAACATTTATTAAACTGAAGGGTTCCGTATTTATGAACTTGCTGAGAACCTTGAGATTGAGTATTGGACGGTTCTTTCCGTCGCCTTTTGGGCACAAGAAACATATTGGAAAGAAAGCTGGGAGAATTTGCAGCTATCTATAGAACTTTTTGTTTTATCATTTGGGATATGACGACATCCATCTCTTTGGACTCTCTGGTCAAATCTGGCATTATCTATCAAAAGTGGCTTTTGGCCAATGGTATGTGATACTCAGTTGTTATTTTTGACAAGAAAGGCGGAGCTCCCATTTCTTTCCATTGGTCTTGATATAATGTTAGGCATCCCGCCTCGAAAGTCAAAACTTACGTTCCTTGTTGGACGCATCAAAGTCCGCCTGCGGTCCTGGACGCTTTCCGTTTCCTCTGTTGGACATGGTTCCTATTTTAATTTGCTCGTGATGTCCCAAGGGAGCCTTTAGAGTTTTGCGTCACACGCCATTCAGCGTGAGTGTGATTACCATTTCCCTTCGAGGGACGGTTATAATAGCGACTCTTCGAGAGTCCATCCAAATAGCCACCCTGCGAGGGTAGATTGCAATGATGGTACGACCCGCAACATGCATGATTGGTACCCTGCGAGGGTTCGTGATAATGAGCCGACCCCTGCGGGGGGTGGCTAGTGTACTTACTGGTCCCTGCTTTGTTATGATGCTGCGACTCGCAACATGCAAGATTGGTACCCTGCGCGGGTCCGTGATAATGAACCGACCCCTGCGGGGGGTGGCTAGTATACTTACTGGTCCCTGCTTTGTAATAATGCTCCAACTCGCAACATGCAAGATTGGTACCCTGCGCGGGTCCGTGATAATGAGCCGACCCCTGCGGGAGGTGGCTAGTATACTTACTGGTACCCACTTTGCAATGATGGTGCATCTCGCAACATGCAAGATTGGTATCCAGCGCGGGTCCGTGATGATGAGCCGACCCCTGCGGAGGGTGGCTAACAGACTTACTGGCCGTCCTAGGCGGAGCAGTGCCATAACTCAGTCTTTCAAGGCCGAAAAGCATCATACGCCGTGATAATGAGCCGACCCCTACGGGGGGTGGCTAACAGACTTACTGGCAGTCCTAGGCGGAGCGTACCAAGTCTTTTAAGGCCGAAAAGCTTTCTTGACACCATCAGCCCTCTTCAGATGCGGTAGTGACGAGTCCGAACTAAGGAGATGCTGGTTGGACCGCACTTCACACCATTCTTCTTTATAAAAAAGTTGAACGCCTTGCAGGATTGAACTAGGGCCACAGGTGCCTTAGGAACTTCAGGCTTGCTTTCTTTTCCATAGTCACGTGCACGGGCTGTGGTAGCTTTATTATTTACCGCATCTGTATTTGCTTTATTAGTCACTCATTCTAAAAACAAATTACTGAAAAAAAAGTACACGGAAAAAAAATCGTGACAAATTATAAATTTAAAAAAACCCCCGACCCAAAAAAGTACGCAATAATTATGACAAAAGGTTAAAAACGCTAAACCCTATAAAAAGCAAAAAATAACTTTTAACACTACGTAAACTAAATTTTGACGTGTCGGGGGACCGCTCTAATTCATTACTTTAGATACGTGTTTTTTTTTTTTAAACGAATGTTGTAATTAGGTAGGTATCATTTGATTAATGTAAGTATTTATGAAGGTAAAAAGCGGTCCCCCGACACGTCAAAATTTAGTTTACGTAGTGTTAAAAGTTATTTTTTGCTTTTTATAGGGTTTAGCGTTTTTAACCTTTTGTCATAATTATTGCGTACTTTTTTGGGTCGGGGGTTTTTTTAAATTTATAATTTAATTTTATTTCATGCTTTTTAAAGGAGCTATTTAATTTTTCCTTCTTTCATTTAATTTATTTTATCTTAAGATGGGGTCGCTATATGCGATCTCGGCCAAAGGAAGCTGTTTAATAATCCTCATGTCTAACTGGCTCTGGGAGAATTGCACAGATTGAGAAACAATAAAGACCTTTGGACATTCTAGATTTTCAGCAAAAATATAAATCGGTTTATCCGTTTCATTCCGGTATTCCAGGGTTTCATCCGCCACATCTCATTTCCAGCATCAGGTTCTCGTCAATCAGAAACATGAAGAGAACTCGTCAAGACAAATTCAACGAGCCCAAACTCGATGGGTTTACTAAAAGGCAGTTCAGGGTTACGTCTCCTACCTTCGTGCCCTAACAGCAGACCAGCTCAGTGGTTCCAAAAGAAATTAGTGTTTCAAATTTCAGATCCCACATATACTTGCAAGTAAACTGAGCGTGTAACATTCCTATCACATCTAGCAAACGAGCTGATGACCTTGAAGACCTGAACCGATTTCCACCAAACATAGCTAAGAACACTCCCGACTGACATACCTTTTAAACAAAAAAAACCGCATTACAATCGGATCATCCGTTTGGGAGCTACGATGCCACATACACACACACACACACACACACACACACACACACACACACACACACACACACACACACAGACACGTCAAACTTATAACACCCCGTCGTTTTTGCGTCGGGGGTTAAAAAAGGGGTAGATGTACAAAATATTAACACTTGATTTCGCAAAATCGAATATCGAACGGTAAAACCGTTAACAAATTGTATAAAATATTATAAACTCACCTGTGTTCTGCGAGAGCACTGAGTTTATTTTTCAACGAAATACTACAGCGGTTGGTTAGACCAACCTTCTCGGGCGGAAAACAAGACGCCAATGACGAACTGTGGCCGCCGAGAACACTCGTCGCCTCCTGCCTGGTGGGGAGAGAAACTGGTCGGTGTGCGAGAGAGATGCAAGATATGGGGTAGAAAAGGACGGTGATAAAAGCGGAAAACACGTAGGTACCTATCTCAAACTAGTAAGCTTCAAATAACATAATAACAAGAATTTAATGAGTAATTAAATTACAAATAGTACCAATATGACTGAAGAATTATAATATTTTTATTTATTTATTTATTGCTTTATTTCAGGCAACTAGGGCCCATAAAAATACAAATACATGTCGGAGGCGAACATCAAGGATGGCACTATCGTCCGACATCAGTTAGGGTAATGAAGCAAAGAGATAACTCAAAGAAACTCAAAACTCAAACAAACTAAAAACTCAAACGTTTATTCAAATTAGTCAGAACAAAAGACAGCCCCCAAAACGCCCGCCCTTCGCCACTTCCTATGTGTTTTGGCTTGGGGAGAAGAAGTGGCGGAACAAACTCCCCAGCAACACATGTCTGTCTGTTAGGTTAGAAGAACCTTTACACTTTAATTTCAAAAGACACTTAACACACTTTACAATATGGATCTACAGCGGTACTACAACACTAGGCAATAACACTAGACGTGACGTAGGGCAGTTTCGAGATGTGCGCAGCACGACGACTCGACCAAGACTGAGCTCTGCGGACGCCACGCTGACCGCCACTACTCTGCCAAGCGCGCCAAAATGTTGTTTCACCGGAAACGCCACCAGAGGGCGCGCTTGCGTGACGTTTAGTGTCCGTACTATTGACAGTCTCCGACACGGCCATCCTGCGTAGACCCACGTCCTCGTGGGTTAATCTGCAACAACACAAACACAGCACAGTATGCACAGTACAACCTCGGCCACTCCTGACCACTATGTAGCACACTGAACAAAAGTCACACAGATCCATCTGAACCACAGAACCACATAGGGTCATAATTACGCCACACAGGCTTATTAATATCGCTCACACTTGAATGCCACACAGGCTACCAACTGCCACACAGGCTACCAACTGCCACACAGGCTATCAACTGCCACACAGGCTCCTAACTGCCACACAGGCTCCTAGCTGGCAGCTGGGATGCTCCGCAATAATTTTGACCCCATATTGCACAATAACCACCGTCATTGTTGAAACATGAAAAAAAAAGACAAATTCGGTTAATTTTCTAGCATACCTTCAATAACTAACTTGACATGTAACAATGGAAACCGATACACCATTACCGTAACCGTGGTTACCATACTTGTACCTTCGCTGAAATTCTCAATAAATCTTCTACTACAAACTCACATTTGAAATTATCGACGTTCTATTTTTTTTTTGTCAATGGGCAGAATTTTATCCTCGCATGGCGAATTCTTAACACATGTGGGCATTCGGATTACATCCCACTTCTGATGTCGGAGGCGAACATCAAGGATGGCACTATCGTCCGACATCAGTTAGGGTAATGAAGCAAAGAGATAACTCAAAGAAACTCAAAACTCAAACAAACTAAAAACTCAAACGTTTATTCAAATTAGTCAGAACAAAAGACAGCCCCCAAAACGCCCGCCCTTCGCCACTTCCTATGTGTTTTGGCTTGGGGAGAAGAAGTGGCGGAACAAACTCCCCAGCAACACATGTCTGTCTGTTAGGTTAGAAGAACCTTTACACTTTAATTTCAAAAGACACTTAACACACTTTACAATATGGATCTACAGCGGTACTACAACACTAGGCAATAACACTAGACGTGACGTAGGGCAGTTTCGAGATGTGCGCAGCACGACGACTCGACCAAGACTGAGCTCTGCGGACGCCACGCTGACCGCCACTACTCTGCCAAGCGCGCCAAAATGTTGTTTCACCGGAAACGCCACCAGAGGGCGCGCTTGCGTGACGTTTAGTGTCCGTACTATTGACAGTCTCCGACACGGCCATCCTGCGTAGACCCGTAGTGCGTAGAATTAAAGTGTAAAGGTTCTTCTAACCTAACAAACTCCCCAGCAACACATGTCTGTCTGTTAGGTTAGAAGAACCTTTACACTTTAATTTCAAAAGACACTTAACACACTTTACAATATGGATCTACAGCGGTACTACAACACTAGGCAATAACACTAGACGTGACGTAGGGCAGTTTCGAGATGTGCGCAGCACGACGACTCGACCAAGACTGAGCTCTGCGGACGCCACGCTGACCGCCACTACTCTGCCAAGCGCGCCAAAATGTTGTTTCACCGGAAACGCCACCAGAGGGCGCGCTTGCGTGACGTTTAGTGTCCGTACTATTGACAGTCTCCGACATACACATATATCGTACTATACAATACTTATAAACTAATACATAAAAAATCACCATATCAATATATATATAATAAATAATAATAATAATAAATAAATAAATGTTTATTTCTCACCACAATATGTTTGGTACATTTAACATGGTATCTTATATATGTATACATAATTTGAATATACTGTGGGAGACTGGTGCCTAAGCTAGACGTTAAGTCTGTATTTCAGGACACCAGGTCTCCACCCCTTGGGTAGTTGTTACATTTTGATATGTAAGACTTAACTCGAACAATAAACAATTGTGGTACATTTTGCAGTGTTAGTTTAATGGTTAGTATTAGATTGAATGTGTAGAAGATAATATATGTGTATGTGTGTGTGAGAGAGAGTTTGTGTGTGTGTGAGAAGGGGTTTGTGTGTGTGTGTGTGCTGTCTAAACGGGGGTAGCTAACAGATTTTCCGTATCTTCATAATTCAGCTCCTGCAGCCAGCAGCTCACTTTCATTTTACACTTGATCTTGGTGAGATGATAGACAGACAGCGTCTTATTTATTTTATTCTAAAGGAAGGGACCAAGGTGGCAAAAGAAGCGTTTAGTAGATGCGGTAGAGAGCTGACTGTAATGGCGGTCCGCGGGGTTGAAACGTCTTTTACCACGAGAGAGGAGAGGATCATGTGTAAGGAGTCCGTGCTGTTTTAGGACCGTTTGCAATATGAACAGCTGACGTACAGTTAACACTTTGGTCTCTTTGTATAAGAGGGCTGTGGGGTAACGGAAAGGTAGAAAGGAAGACACCTTTAGGATGGCTCTCTGCGTTCGTTCTAGTTCCAGAATTGTATGTTTTGCAGCACCACCCCATGATGTTATGCAGTAGGTTAGTAAGGACTGGGCGAGTGCAAAGTAAACTGACTTTCTTAGTTTCGCGTCTGCCACTTGTCTTAGGGTTTTAAAAACAAATATTAATTTCCGCAATCTGTTGCTCAGTGTGTTAATGTGCTCTTGGAATCTTAGGGAACTGTCTATAATTATGCCTAAATACTTAATATTGCTTGTTTTCTGGATGCGGGTGCATGTGCATGTGTTTAAATCATGACTGGAGCAGGAGTGGGCTATTATAGAGTGAGACGACGTCATTTGGGTTGTTTGTGGGTTCTTTTTTAACCAAAAAGTTATATATTTCGTTTTGTCTGTATTTAGTGTGAGGATATTGTTGCGTAGCCACTCTGTCACCACATTAAAACCCGACTGAGCATACTCGTGTACTTCTGTCCATGAACTAGCGCTAAAGAGAAGGGCAGTATCATCAGCAAATGTTAGGGAGGGTAAGCATACCCAGCTCGTTGATGTAAATAAGGAAAAGAGTCGGAGCAAGCACGCTACCCTGTGGGACGCCGTAGGTAATAGGGCGTTCCTCACTGATGACATCATCAATCTTGACGCACTGGGTACGCTCAGTCAAGTAGTCTTCAAAAATTTTGAGTTGTTCTCCCCTTATTCCCAGGCCTTCCATCTTCCGAATCAGAATGGGCACAGAAACCGTGTCAAACGCCTTGGAAAGATCTAGAAAAATGCCCAAGGCTTTCTGACCGCTGTCCAAGTTCGTGATGACGTAGTTTGTCAGGTCGTGAACAGCATCAGATGTGGATTTATTGGTTCTAAAACCGTATTGTGATGGGGATAGAATGTTATTTTTTTCCAGATAGTCCACGAGCCTGTTGTTCATGATCCGCTCTAGTATCTTGGATAGGGCAGGAAGCACAGCTATAGGTCTGTAATTGTTGACACAGCTTCTGTCCCCACTCTTAAAGATAGGATGTATTATTGATTTCTTGAAGGCCTTGGGAAATTGACCGGATGATAGAGCAAGGTTGCATATGTATGTAAGCGGTGGTACAACCACGTTTATGTGTTTCTTTAGAAGACAGCTTGATATTTTGTCCCATCCCGTAGCGCAGTTGTTGCGCAGAGACATTGCGACTTTGCAATCGATGGTTCTGTTGCGACTTCCTTTTCGTCTGTCGGCAACAGAACCATCGATTGTAGGGTTCCGTTGTTAACTGGGTATGCTGTATTGTTTGTGGATTTGTTAAGTATGTTTTCCGTGAGATTTGTACCGACTTCTGCGAAGAATTTGTTGACCTCGTTAACGGATTGTAACGGAGTTGCTGATATATTTAATAGGTGTGAAGCGTTGTCTTTCTTTTTTGTTCTGTTTGATATTGTGTTTATAGCTGCCCAAATTTGTTTGACATTATTACCGGCGTCAGTTATTTCTTTTTTCTCAAATTCTGTTTTAATTTTTTTCAGTAGCTTGTTACAATAGTTTCGGTATCTTGTATAGGATATTTTTAAAATTTCATTATTGGGTGTCTTTTTATATGTTTTATGAAGGTTATATATATATAGGTTATATATAAGGTGCTTTAATATTACCTGCCAGGACTTGAATAGGGGGTAGTATTGCGTTTATAGATTACAATAGTGAAGAAATTTCGTTCCCCGGAACAGTCAATTCAATTTGAGTAATTCAAAATTGGTACGTAATTTTTTTTCTTTAATTTTTTTTCGGGATTTCGTCAATGACATCTAGCCTTATTTAAACTTGGCGCGTATGTTACTGGCCTTAAAACCGTGCTGCACCCTTACACAGCGTACGCAACGATC
>JAWIIS010000257.1:0-69661 GCA_033682625.1 Helicoverpa zea x Helicoverpa armigera | reverse complement strand
AAACGGTTTAACCGCAGCCTTAGAACTATAACTAAGTAATTTTCCAACAATTTAGGTTCTTTGACTAATTTTGGCCAAAATTCTGATAGGTACATCACCTTTTTTTGCTAGGTAATTAAAGAACTATGCACGAACTGTAAAGTGATTGATCTTGGTGAAAAGGGATGTCCTAATCTTTCAACATTAAAAAGAATGTTTTAAAAAATAAAAGAGACTTTAACTGTGTGCATCATAGAATTAACTGTGCATTAAATAATGCTGTGTGTATAAGAAAATGATATTTTGATAATAACATGTCTGTGTTTAATTTATTCAGCAAAAAGTTTGGAAATGATGAAGTGGATTGTTAATAATGTGTCATAAAATACCATTATACATACTTATATTATGAAAAACATTAGTTTCATGTTCATTCCTGTCTATTGCACTTACACGTATCTAGTTGTGTATCTAGTGCTAAATATGACACCACACAGGTGCACTCGTATAAAGAATACAGGTTTAAACTTGTTAAAACATGACATTGATTCAAAGCATACGAGTCTTTATTGAGTACTGTTACATTAAACTATTTCACTTCCTTCCCTTCGTCATTGCGCTGTCCGTTGTCGAAGTGGTAACATCTCATCAAAATAATAAAACATTGTATGTATTGACATCTTTATTACTCATTTTGATTTAAAACTTACTTATTGTTTTATTTGTTTCAGATCATCAATAATGTGTGATTCTCCTGACATTCGTTTCTCACAATACGCTCAAGGTTTTCCTACTCCAAGTTTGAGCTGGCATTCACCAGAGCCACAACCTCGTGCGAGTAAGAAGCCTAAAGTGAGACGTCAAAAGCAAAAGCAGACTCCAGTGTACCAATCGTTCGTCATCAACAATGAGAAGAAAAAAGGTGTACGGCTCATTCAAGTACAAGTGTTGGACATTAATGAACAACAAAAACCTGCAACCCCTGACGGAGAAGTGCTAGTGATGAGAATATTGTGGTTAGAAGTATTTATATTGATTCCCTTTATAATCAATTAATAATTATAATGAGTTGGTTTTGTGGTTAACATTTATTTTGTATGTTTTTTTTATATAAATTCAATCCGAAATTTAAAGTGATGTTAAAAATTGTATTTTTATATCGAAAAGTTTAAAAATCTGGTAAACATACTTAATTATTATTAGTTTAAAACAAATTCATTGTTTTGGACTAAGTCTTGAATTTTAAGCTAATCAATAACCACTAGCACATAATTGTAACTTTTATTATACTTTTTCAAGTTTTGCATGTCCATCAGATCGGCTTGCCACAAATCATCGATTCCTTTTAAAATAACTGAACGCCTCAGGAAATTTCTTCGTGCGGCTTTATGTATTTCATTAACTATTTGCTGTTTTGCCATTAGGGAAATTTTTAATTAACTTATCTACCTCTGCTTTAGTATAAAACTTGTCTTCGAAATGAGTCAAAACGTCTGATGACTTTGTTTTTAAATAAGACTTAACTGCATTTTGCCCATCTAATATAATTTGGGAACGTAATGAAGAAATCAGTCTATTGAATTCTTGTACTGTCTGAGCATTCATTCGATCTACATAATCCTTGTTCACAGCTTCGTCTCCTTCTACGGGAGATCTTATTCCTTTCAATCTAATTGTTTTTAAATCATAGTCTCCCGTTTCTGGCTTGCACAGGGCGTTCTCATTAAAGTCAAGTAACTCTGTTAAACGTAATCTTTTATGAACGTGATGTCCAAATTTGTCTACGTTCATATTTAGGTGTATATTGATGAAAGGTTAACAATAAAATGAATACTTTTTTTAAAATCATTTATTTATAATTTTATTTTCACGCTATAACTTCATTGTTAACTCCAGTGTTACCAGCATCTCGAGAAGCTATCAGTAATATACAAAATCTGTCTTCTTTTTCCACATTTTTGTCAATGACAGTCCTTTTCCCTTCGGAATACTGTCTTGGATGGTACTTTGTAGTTTAAAAAGTGGCTTAATAACTTGTAAATATTTCTGCCCCTTATTACTTTTTATTGGTTTACCGGAATCATAGTCTCGTCGATGAGCATTTGTATCGAGTAGCATTCACTTATAATGTTGCATATCCCTGTCGGTTACCAAACTTAAATCTACATCTTTCTTTAGCAACAACTGTTTTAAACCAGGTGTATTTTGATATTTGTGTCCAGACACAATAATATATTCATCGCTGATTGTTATGCGAGCTGAGCCTAGCATCAAGTTCCCATCCACCACTCTGACACCATATGGGACCCCGGCAAGTGCTTCTGAGGTTATTGACCAAGATGATGTATCACCCTGTTTATTTTCAACCAATGATTGAAACGAACAATCACTGTCCTTGTCAGATTCATAGTCACCGTCGACATTACTCAGGTTTCCTTTCTGAGAAGCTGAATCAATAAATGAAATATCTGCTTCTTCATTTCCCGTAGCATATAAACGAGGAGGTTGCATGCTTGCATTTGCAATTAGGTTGAGAGGTTCTGTTACAGGCTTGAACATTGACTCCAGTGTCTGATTATTATCAATCTCAATGTCTTTCATCTTTCGTATTTTTTTCTTAACAGCTTCTGCAGCATCAACAATTTGTCTTTTTAATGTTTTTTCCATTTTTATATCTTGATAGGTTAAGCGTTGTTTAACGAATAATAATATTTCTGTGGTAAGATACTTAAATATTAATGATCTTAATCAAAGATTACAAAAGTGTCAAATTTATTTCTGTAACATCCTTTATTTTTGGAACAATCCTTATTAATGACTATATAATTGAAAGGTTCACTCCATATTTTTGAACACATTTCACGAAATTCGCTCCATGACATATCAGTGTTAACATGTTCTTCATAAATATGTTTCAAATTAATTTCATCTTGTTTAAAAAGTATAATTAAGTTAGCATTGTCCCGAACTAACTGTTTAGGAATTTTAGTATATGTTTGGTTAAGATAAAAACAATCAATACATTTATGTCTTCCCATCGCAAAGTTATCACGCATATTGTTTTGGTTTTCGCAAGCAACATCATCAAATATGATCACAGAATTAGGTTTTGCCTCCTGGACACTCAGTACTTCCTCATTACCATGATATTTTTGGAATGATACACCAGGAACTCGTTGCAAAACTTGTTCTAAAAAAAATGTATTTGGGTTGATGCAGAGTTTTCGAATAAACATAAACATTTTGAAATCTTAATCCATTCTCATGTATGAGAAGACCTATTAACAAATTAGTTTTCCAGAATTGGAAGGCCCGCAAATAATGCAACGTACAGAGTTGGGTAGTAGGTCTCCATGACTAGAACCAGTATTTCGAGACTCAATACAAACTGTATTCACATTTAATGATTGTGGCTGTTTGACAAACTTCATGGTTACTACATGAAACGAACAGACTAAAAATGACTCAATTAATTTGTTACATTCAAATTTATAAGCAACATTACGCCAGCAAACACTAAATAGTCTGTTCTCATGCTCGTTTTAGTTTTAAACTAATAACCAATTGGAATGGCGCCCAATCCGTTTGCTGATCGAACAAGGTAATCCATTTATATTATTGGGCATTCTAATCCACCCAGAGTGATGGAGGCGAACGGAGTTAGCTTTTAAATTATTTAGTTTTATACTGTTGTCAGTAGAATGATGGGAAAATAAGGGAAAAATAACTGTCGGCGACGGACTACGCGCGGCGAGTAAAACATAGACCCTCGGACACGGGGGTCTCAAGTAGTAGCAGGCAGAGCCGTCCACACTTAGGCGCGTACCGATAGCTACTCGTTATTTCGCTCGTAATTGTAATTTTATCGTGAATAATATCGTGTTTAAGTAAATATTTAAATGTTAATTAAATGTCCAAAGATATTGTTTACTTATGAATATGTTGTATATAAAGTTATGATAAGATGTGTAATGATAAGAAATGTTGATCTCATTATGTGTAATGTTTGTTTACGTTTTCGTGTATAATTACGTAACTTGTATTTTTGTTTTGATATATTGTTTATTATGTTAGTTATAAGTTTTGTAAATAAATAATTATGTTGCGGGGTGGTTTTATTTGTGTGTATAGGGTACCTGGGGCTAAGTCACTGGCAGCATGCTATGTTGGGCCTAGCCCTGCTGCTGCAGTGGTATGATGGTGACTTAGTCACAGGGATAGGCGACCTGCTCATCACCACGAGGAGTGATGGGTAGGGTTAGGGGATCCAGGCAGTACCACCACCCAAGGGTAAAACGCCGAGGAATGTCAGCGACTGAGAGCTAGGGCATTACCTCGCGACCATGGAAGGGTCGAAGGGTGGTGGGTACATACGGATCACAGCCGTGTGCTGAGTCTCCAAGACCAAGGGTTAGGATCACCGTTAGGATTCCTATGACCTAAACCTAGAAAACGGTGATCCGACCTAGAGACTCAGACATACACCAGTTAGATTCTTACTAAGGGAAAGTTCTAATTAGCAAATGTATATACTTTATTGTAAGTCTAATTAGATTATAAGTAGAAATATATATATACACATGTACACAAATACTAAGAATCTATTGGTGAATTAATAAAACTACTGACGCAAACCGGGCGACCGTGTCTGTTTCGATGTGAGCTCGCGGCTCGCGAGATAAAAGGCGGGCCGCGACGCCCACACAGTCACTTCGCTACGAGTCTCCGCCGAAACAACACGTCGCGTCCGGCTGCTGGTTCTACAATCAAGCTGTGTATTATTTATTCCGTCCCGTTGGCGTTCAAGAGATCGTGACCTATCTTCGTTCTACGGCGCATAGCAGGGTGCGCGGGGTGCGGCGTAACCGGCGAACCTACCATCTTATTGCGTCGCATCAACTAGGGAGACCGTCCCTGGCCCACCGACTCACAACATCTACGGGTGGTCGAAACAATAACATTTTCGCCTTTTTCGATCGGCAATAACGGCTTTAATGCCCTAAGTGAGTATACATCTCTTAAATTGAAACGCAGAGCTCATTTTGTTGATTTTTGAAGAGTTCCCTGGGATATCTTCCACATTTCAGACTGATCAAATTTATATGGGACCACACTGACACTTTACTCTTTCAAACACAAAAGAATTTCTCAAATCGGTCTATAACTGATATCTATATCTATCTATCTATACATATAATAAATCTGTAAAAAAACTGTGTCTGTACATTGAATATATTAAAAAAATAATTATTGGGTGGGGTTTAGAAACAGTAATGGAGCACAAATCCAAAAAAAAATATTTGTCTGTTTGTCTGTATGTCTGTTTGTTTGTACACGCTAATCTTCCGAACTACTGAACGGATTTCAATGATTTTTTCTTTGTTGTATCAATATTAAGCCTGGTCAACATATAGGCTATAATTTATCTTCGAAACTTGAAGACCTGATGCAGAACACCAACAGACCAACAAAACTATAAGAGATACAAAAATAGTGCCATGGCAAAAATTGTTTCATGTGATGAGCATTTTCAGCTGAGATAATAAATTTTAGGATCTGGAACACCTGATGTGGAACCCCAAGAGCCCAGCTTCTCTGTACCATATACAGGTATGACGTTTTAGCAAAAGTTGTTCAATTTGATAAGCACTTTCTATTGACTTATACAAATTGAGGATCTAAAACACCTGATGTGGAACTCCAGGGGCCCAGCTAGACTATAGCATATATATAGAGGTGTGACGTTTTAGCAAAAGTGGTTCAATCTGATAAGCACTCTCTGTTGACTTATAAAAATTGAAGATGTAAAACACCTGATGTGGAACCCCAGGAGCCAGCTAGACTATCGCATATAAAGATATGACGTTTTAGCAAAAGTGGTTCAATCTGATAAGTACTCTCTATTGACATACATCGAAGATCTGGAACACCTGATGTGGAACTTCAAGAGCAATACTACACTTGAAATGTATAGAAATGAATGTTATGAAATAGGTATGGTGAATCAAAAAAAGTAATAAGTCCGTCTTTTAGATAACCCTAAAATAATGGACACGTATTTTTCCTTTTCTCCTTCTCACAAACAAAAGATATAACACGCTTGAATTTTGTGTTAAGTCAGTACAAATTTTATATACCTAGACGTTTCGTCACGAGCCCCCACTCTCCGAATTTGTTGCGTTATATCTCATTATTATTTTGTATGTCTCTTCCAGACCTAGGGACTACAGAGTTCCGAATTTTTGGGAGGCAAACGTGGGGCCGAAGCCAACACGCTGAAGCCCTTTTGAGACAACTTAAATGAAATGATGACACAAAACCGACGATTTATCCCTTCATCATTACTTCATTACTAATATTATAAATCGGAAAGTGAGTTTGTTTGTTTGTTTGTTTGTTCCGCTTTCACGCCGTAACTACTGAACCGATTGCTTTGAAATTTTGCAGACGTAAAGTTAGACGTCGGGATTAAATAATAGGGTACTTTTTATCCCGAAAAAATAGATATTCCCGAGGGAAAACAAAAATATTGTTTGCTTGATGGATGGATTGTAGATGGCGCTGTGTGTCGTTTAAAACTAGGTAATATATTGCAAACGAATATAAACATGTAAATTTAGAAGCTAAATGATACGATAATGAATCCCCGAAATTGAGGAATTCCCAAGGGATGATGTACAATTTGTTTAATTACTAATATTATAAATCGGAAAGTGAGTTTGTTTGTTTGTTTGTTTGTTTGTTTGTTTGTTCCGCTTTCACGCCGTAACTACTGAACCGATTGCTTTGAAATTTTGCAGACGTAAAGTTAGACGTCGGGATTAAATAATAGGGTACTTTTTATCCCGAAAAAATAGATATTCCCGAGGGAAAACAAAAATATTGTTTGCTTGATGGATGGATTGTAGATGGCGCTGTGTGTCGTTTAAAACTAGGTAATATATTGCAAACGAATATAAACATGTAAATTTAGAAGCTAAATGATACGATAATGAATCCCCGAAATTGAGGAATTCCCAAGGGATGATGTACAATTTGTTTAATCGTCTAAACTGTTTTTTTTTAACATCTACTTATATATTGCAAACGAATATGAACATATAAATGTAGAAGCTAAATGATACGATAATGAATCCTCGAAAATGAGGAATTCCCGAGAGATGACGTACAATTTGTTTTATCGTCTTAACTGTTTTTTTACATCTACTTATCCTGAAATAACTATAATTCAACGAATTACTAATTGGTATAAGTATTAGTTAAGTTATTTAGTTCTTGAGGTATGCGATAGATGGCGCTGGGTGTTTTTAAAACGTCTGTCCGTGACGTGTCTGATTTTTCCGTGGGAATGAGAAGTTTTCTTATAGTTGTGATTTATACCGCAATATAACCGAATTCCACGCGGGCGAAGCCGCGGGCGGAAAGCTAGTACACTATAGAAATGAATCCAAGGACAATCCCCGGTGGACGTCGTTAAAAAAAAGACAATCCCCGGTTCTGTGCTATACCATTGCTAACTGTGGATGAAAACTACTTGGGCTATTGTGATGGGATGCTAATGGACTAGGAATGGGGAAACTACGGGAACTATGGCACCTGCCGATGACAATGTATCAGATACATGTAAAATTGGCAGGTGGGGACTCGCCAGCTCACTTACTGGGCCCCCGGGAATCAGTCACTGAATAGCAACAAGAGGGCAACAGGGACATGAGCGGCTGAAGTGTGAGGATACCTCGGTGGATTTTAAACGCAGATTACGCGCTCCCTGTGGGTCACTTACCACGAGGCACCTATCCTCCGAGCAGGGCTACTAACCCTGCTCTAGCGACTCCACTCTGGACGGCCACGCCAAGCCAGAGGCGTGAGACCTACCCCAGTCATGGTTCACTCCGACCGGCCGGAGATGGGGGACAGTATACTCTCCCTGGAGAACTTAGTATATATAGCTCCGCGGGGTCGCTACTCCCCGTCATCAGCCTCAGATGTCCTGCGGTGCTTATTTATTATATACTAGCTTTCCGCCCGCGGCTTCGCCCGCGTGGAATTCGGTTATATTGCGGTATAAATCACAACTATAAGAAAACTTCTCATTCCCACGGAAAAATCAGACACGTCACGGACAGACGTTTTAAAAACACCCAGTGCCATCTATCGCATACCTCAAGAACTAAATAACTTAACTAATACTTATACCAATTAGTAATTTGTTGAATTATAGTTATTTCAGGATAAGTAGATGTAAAAAAACAGTTAAGACGATAAAACAAATTGTACGTCATCTCTCGGGAATTCCTCATTTTCGAGGATTCATTATCGTATCATTTAGCTTCTACATTTATATGTTCATATTCGTTTGCAATATATAAGTAGATGTTAAAAAAAAACAGTTTAGACGATTAAACAAATTGTACATCATCCCTCGGGAATTCCTCAATTTCGGGGATTCATTATCGTATCATTTAGCTTCTAAATTTACATGTTTATATTCGTTTGCAATATATTACCTAGTTTTAAACGACACACAGCGCCATCTACAATCCATCCATCAAGCAAACAATATTTTTGTTTTCCCTCGGGAATATCTATTTTTTCGGGATAAAAAGTACCCTATTATTTAATCCCGACGTCTAACTTTACGTCTGCAAAATTTCAAAGCAATCGGTTCAGTAGTTACGGCGTGAAAGCGGAACAAACAAACAAACAAACAAACAAACAAACAAACTCACTTTCCGATTTATAATATTAGTAATGAAGTAATGATGAAGGGATAAATCGTCGGTTTTGTGTCATCATTTCATTTAAGTTGTCTCAAAAGGGCTTCAGCGTGTTGGCTTCGGCCCCACGTTTGCCTCCCAAAAATTCGGAACTCTGTAGTCCCTAGGTCTGGAAGAGACATACAAAATAATAATGAGATATAACGCAACAAATTCGAAGAGTGGGGGCTCGTGACGAAACGTCTAGGTATATAAAATTTGTACTGACTTAACACAAAATTCAAGCGTGTTATATCTTTTGTTTGTGAGAAGGAGAAAAGGAAAAATACGTGTCCATTATTTTAGGGTTATCTAAAAGACGGACTTATTACTTTTTTTGATTCACCATACCTATTTCATAACATTCATTTCTATACATTTCAAGTGTAGTATTGCTCTTGAAGTTCCACATCAGGTGTTCCAGATCTTCGATGTATGTCAATAGAGAGTACTTATCAGATTGAACCACTTTTGCTAAAACGTCATATCTTTATATGCGATAGTCTAGCTGGCTCCTGGGGTTCCACATCAGGTGTTTTACATCTTCAATTTTTATAAGTCAACAGAGAGTGCTTATCAGATTGAACCACTTTTGCTAAAACGTCACACCTCTATATGCCAGCGGTTCCCAAATGGGGTTCCGCGGAACCCTGAGGTTCCGTGACAGGCCCTCAGGGGTTCCGTGGAAAATCAAGATTTCCATATGGTAAATCGTTTCACTTTGACAATATTTAATTATTATTTTTTTTTTCAATTAAATTGTTTTGAATACAACAAGTGCGACAAGTGGCGGGGTAAGGCCACGGCAGCAAATAATTTAGGTAGCGAGTCGGCCAAAAATCACCGCATTTTTTGGGCTTATTTCATCGCCAGGATTATACGTTTTCATACATTTGACAGGACGTGAATTGACACGGCATACGAGTATTTCCAGTGGCTATTTTTACCATGAATCAAAGTGTGACATTATTTCAAATTTTTGCACCTCCGCGAATCCGAAAATTTCGCGCTCGCTTCGCTCGCGACTCCATGTTACGTGTGATGCTTTTGTGTTCGTTCAATTGCTCAAGTATCCAACACCGAAAAAATTTCGCGCTCTTCCGTCGAGGTTTCCTTTGATGTTTATTTTTTATTCCTCTGGTTCAGAAAAAGCAATAGCGCTTTCTTCGCTAGCTGCTTATTCATTTTTTGTGTTGATATTGTACTTTTTGAGACCTTATAAATTTACAGTGGTTTTGTTTATTTTGTGTGGGTACTTAAACTAAAAAAAAATCGCGCTCGCTTCGCTTGCGATACCGGCTACCACTGGCTGTCTTTCAATGCTAGCGGGTGCTTGGAACTTCTTCTTTTAGTTAAAGAAAATCGCGCTCGCTCGCCTCGCACCTGTACAAACTCAATCTATTTCTTGTTGCGCTTACTTTGTCAGTCTTCAAACTGAAAACTATTCACATAATACACAAACGCTAGGGCGGCTGAATTGTTTTCTGGCCCGTGTGGCAGATAGCCATGCTACGCCGGAGTATACTGAATATGTCTCTAACCATATAACCATTTGGTGCGCTAACGCGCCATGAGCCGTACCTAAGTGTATTTACGTCTTTAGTTTACTTCTTACTTAAGCTAAGGTTCCGCCGAAAAATGGTGAAACGAAAAGGGTTCCGAAGCCAAAAGAATTCGGGAACCGCTGCTATATGCTATAGTCTAGCTGGGCCCCTGGAGTTCCACATCAGGTGTTTTAGATCCTCAATTTGTATAAGTCAATAGAAAGTGCTTATCAAATTGAACAACTTTTGCTAAAACGTCATACCTGTATATGGGTACAGAGAAGCTGGGCTCTTGGGGTTCCACATCAGGTGTTCCAGATCCTAAAATTTATTATCTCAGCTGAAAATGCTCATCACATGAAACAATTTTTGCCATGGCACCATTTTTGTATCTCTTATAGTTTTGTTGGTCTGTTGGTGTTCTGCATCAGGTCTTCAAGTTTCGAAGATAAATTATAGCCTATATGTTGACCAGGCTTAATATTGATACAACAAAGAAAAAATCATTGAAATCCGTTCAGTAGTTCGGAAGATTAGCGTGTACAAACAAACAGACATACAGACATACAGACAAACAGACAAATTTTTTTTTTGGATTTGTGCTCCATTACTGTTTCTAAACCCCACCCAATAATTATTTTTTTAATATATTCAATGTACAGACACAGTTTTTTTACAGATTTATTATATGTATAGATTATTGTCGTTATTATCTCAAGAGCCTTTTTCCCAATTATGTTAGAGTCGACTTCCAGTCACGATGGAACTGAGTACCAGTGTTTTACAAGGAGCGACTGCCTATCTGACCTCCACAACCCGGTTACCCGCTCAATTCAACACCCCTTGGTAAAACTGGTCAGACTTACTGGCTTCTGACTACCCATAACGACTGCCAAGAATGTTCAATGACAGCCGGAACCTACAGTTTAACATCCCCTCCAATAACGGTCATTGGTATCCAAAATATACGTAGAAAGTACATACGAACTTAGAAAAGTTGTATTGGCAGGTACTTGCCAGATCTGGAATCAAAGACGTACACTCATGACTTGAGAGATTGGTTCTCTACCCACTAAACCACCACGACTTCCACTAAGTCAGCACGACTTTGTCATCTCAGTAGCATTTAATGTTTTTAACGTAATTAATACGTGTAATATTTTTGCCACACACAACTTAAATGCGGACTAATTAGAATCACTATGTTTATGCCTATGGTCACGTCTATTGCGGTTCAGTTCTTAGCGTTTTGTTTAGTCTGCTGTGCCTTTGGCCGTTGAAGTACAAAAATTAAATATATGGAACATTTCTAATGGCTATGCGTATTCCGTTGTTTTCCAGTCAACGGGCCCTTAAAATTCAATATCAGACGATTCAGATCTTCGATTTTGCCGACCCCGTAGTCGCTGGCATAAGGGACAGGATCCGCGTACGAAGTCGCGGGCAGAAGCTAGTGCCTTAATATATGTCAGATATGTCAGAGGCGCCATCAGGATGGCTGGCACTATCGTCCGACATCAGTTAGGGTAATCAAGCAAAGAGATAAATTTGGATCTACAACGCTAGGCAATAACACTAGGTACACTAGACGTGACGTAGGGTAGTAACGCCACGAACACTCAATGAAGACTCGACCAAGACTGAACTAAGACTGAATGAAGACTGAATGAAGACTGAGCTCCGCGGACGCCACGCTGACCGCCACGACTCTGCCAAGCGCACCAAAATGTTGTTTCACCGGATACGCCACCAGAGTCTCGTTCAGTGACCGTACTATTGACTATCTCCGACATATACATAAAAAAATACGGTCAAATTGAGAACCTCCTCCTTTTTTGCAGTGGGTTAAAAACTTTCTGCTCAAAGTAAATTTACGGACGAAGTCGCGGGCAAAACTACCCATGCTAAAAATGCGATAATAACTCTGTCTATCTGTCTTTCCGTCACGCCTAAACTAATGAACCGATTTGGATGAAATTTGGTACAGAAATAATTTGGAACTCGAGAAAGGACATAGGATACTTTTTATCCCAAAAATCCTGCGGGAGCGGGAACTTCTCAAAAATCCCGCGAGATCCCGCCGCTAGCTGTTTGTTCGCCCGCGTGCTAAACTGATTATGCCGCCCTACGACTACATACGTTTTGTCTAAAAATATATAAGGGGGGGGGGGGCGGATCCAGGGGGTCCGGACCCCCTGGATCCGCCCATTCATATCCATCTTACTTATCCAACAGAAAAAAATATGTACATGCACCGCTCTGATTGCAGAAAACCCACCTACTTTTGGATAAATAACTATTGCAATACATAACATACATTACACATAACTTTTTATTTACTTAAAATGTTCAGAGTAACCTTAGCAGTCCTGGGTTAGCCCATAAGCAAACTAAGCAATTGCTTAGGACATCAATGTAGTGCAATCATTACCCAAGTGGCCCCTATGTATTGAAAGATTATGATTAAATATATATAACAATGTTTAAAGTCAGTAAAATATGTTATTTGGTGGGTTTCCCGTTGAAAAGTCAGCTTATAAGTTACATTTCATATGTAAGGAAGCGCGAGCGGAGCGAGCGCGAAAATTTTTTAGTCTAAGGACACAAAACAAATAAAAACCACTGTAAATTAACAAAGCAAAGTCAAAAAGTAAGATATGCACAGAAGGGAAGTGCAAAAGCCGCGAGCGAAGCGAGCGTGATTTTTTTTTCCTTAGAGTTTTCATGAAGTAAACATATCATAAAAAGCCATAACGGACGTGCGCGAAAAATGTTTTCTCGGAATTGAATGCCTCAACAATTAAACAAAGATAAAATGCGATATTTGACATGGAGCCGCGAGCGCAGCGAGCGCGAATTTTTTTGGGGATGCAAAGGGTGAAACAGTCAAAATTAATAGGAGACGACCAAAGCTAGGGCGGCTTTTTCTGAAATTTTATTGGTTTCATTTTGCCGCCCCCTAAATAGCATTTGCTCCACGCTACGCCACTGGTTGATCTTAAATCGTTTTTAAGAATCTTTAATTTTGAAAATGTCCTTTCAACAGATGTACCTTACTGAAACCGGCAGTGTAAGTAATATTCTTAGCGCTATTGCTGTGTTCGGAAATATTGAAATCAAATCATTAGTAAAAAGATATTGTATTTTTTAACTCGCTAGATTTGCCGCCCCCTAGGACGTGCCGCCCGCGTGCTGTGCACGCGCTGCACGCCCGCTTACGGCGGGCCTGACTATACTAATCTATTCTGGAGTCCCTGCAGTGTTGCCAAGTAGATTGGCGATACATCCTAGTGATGAGATGTCTCTTTACTACTGACTAAAAAAATAATAACGTAGTTTGGCTCGCTCGACCGATTAAGAAACCAGTTGTTTAAGAAAGGTGGAGGTATGCTGGAGATAAAATTTGGCGCTTAATACACAGGTGTGAAGTGTGAGAATATTATTACGAGTACATCTTACGAGTACGTAGTTATTTATCTTATTTAATACAACTTCCTGCTACTTATTACAAGAAACCACAATAATTAAAATTATAAAAAGATTGTAATACCGTAATCACGGTATTGGCTCGTCAATACCGGTATTGAAAAAAGACCAAAATATATCCGTGATCACGGTATTACGGGATCCCGTAATACCGGTATTGAGAGCCCTACTCACAAACACACAAACGCACATATCTCACCCTAAACGTTCGTCCCGTTCCGTTCCGTCGTGGGTAAAAATATCAACGACTTCTAGATTCCGTCAAGGCTCATCCCCATCCTCATCCTCCGAGCCTTTTTCCCAAACTATGTTGGGGTCGGCTTCCAGTCTAACCGGATGTAGCTGAGTACCAGTGCTTTACAAGGAGCGACTGCCCTGCCTGACCTCCTCAACCCAGTTACCCGGGCAACCCAATACCCCTTGGTTAGACTGGTGTCAGACTTACTGGCTTCTGACTACCCGTAACGACTGCCAAGGATGTTCAATGACAGCCGGGACCTACAGTTTAACGTGCCATCCGAAACACAGTCATTGGTGTCTAAGATATACTTAGAAAGTACATACAAACTCCGTCAAGGCTATTAAAGTCCAAAACAGGGAAATGATGGCGAGCATGGATGCAATCTCCAATCAGTATGATGACGTCAAGCTGAAAATTGAGAAGTTGGAACAGGAGAAAAAGTCTGAGTTGGCATATATTCAAAGCCTTGAACACAGGATTGAATATCTAGATAGGATCTCGAAAAGCTCGTGTGTTGAGTTAAGAAACATCCCACTTTCTAAGAATGAAAACATAGTGTTAGCTGCCAGTAGTTACAAAGAGGGCAGCAGAGACGAGCGACCATAGACACCTCGCCATTCAGCCGTGCATCTATGCTTGGAGGGTTCTTCTTTTCGAACGTCATTGTGACAAGACATGTTATCGTTTGACAGAATAAGATTTTGCCGCGTTCTTGACTAATCTTAGTTGATTTTCATGTTAAAACTACTTCTTGTAATTTCCTCGTTAAACAAACCTGCTTCTGGTTTTTAAGATCAGAAGTGGGATAGTCTCACTCCCACTATAAAGTTTTTGATTTCAGTTTCAGATTCATTGGCACTTTTACTAAGTACAACGCGGTGTAAGGATATCCGCCATTACCGAAGTTTTTGCCGTTCTATTTTAATTTTGTAATGGATTGCAGTGCGTTTCAATCTTCGCAACGGTATATTCAAGATGCTTTGAGGTCAGGTGATCTGTTCTATTGTTTTGATTACACATCGGAAGTAATTATGCTCTTAGCTGTATTTAGTGGAAAAATGTGTAATAATGTACCAACCATTGGTATTGTCACCTATGAGTATTCTGTGTAGCAAAAGCTGAAGTGAAGTTATCCACACGTAACTTATCAAACCGCAATGGTAGTTGTGTTTTCAGCGTTGCTGACACATGATTAGTAATAATGATATTTCTGAGACATAGTTTCAAAGTTATGCCTTGAATTTATTTCTTTGAGAGCGAAAAGCTTTCCAGATTTGACGAAAGATTTTGAAGGTCAGAAGTGGCCGAACGAAATGTATGTCGTAAGTGCTTGTTCGCAGACTTATACACGAGAATGTGTAACGGCCGTGTCGTGGCCCAAGCGCTTCTGTGCTGGTGCTGCTGATTGCGGCACGAGCGCTGCTCTGCCGGTGCTCCTGGTCGCGGCACGAGCGCTGCTGTGCTGGTGCTCCTGCTGGTTCTGTTGGCTTATGCCTTCCGAATAGTCTGAGCCTCTGGCTTATGGCTTCTGTATGGTCTGAGCCCATGGCTTATGGCTTCCGAATAGTCTGAGCCTCTGGCTTATGGCTTCCGTATAGTCTGAGCCTCTGGCTTATGGCTTCCGTATAGTCTGAGCCTCTGGCTTATGGCTTCCGTATAGTCTAAGCCCCTGGCTTATGGCTTCCGTATAGTCTGAGCCCCTGGCTTATGGCTTCCGTATAGTCTGAACAACTGGCTTGACTATGACTTGAGTTGACCATGACTTCCGTATATTTTGAGCCCCTGGCTTGACTATGACTTGATTTGACTATGACTTCCGTATAATTCGAGTATTTGTTCTTGATAACATATTTCTTGCGCTTGAGTGCACGCTTGCACCCACGGTTTAGCTAATAAGTAAAAGTAATCGTATTTCTTGTTACAACTAATATGTTTCAGCTTTACACTCCAAACCAGGTTAATAATTTACATGATTTCTTTGTATCTTGCGTGTGTATATGTGTACAACTAATATATGTTTCAGCCTTACACTCGACACACTTACACTGGGTGGTATACCAGTGTTCTGATATTATTTTTGTACCTGTTATTTGACTAAAGTTGATGTTATTTATTTGCGAGTCACTGGGTGGTATACCAGTGTTCTGTTATTCATTTTGTACCTGTTATTTGACTAAAGTTGATGTTATTTATTTGCGAGTCACTGGGTGGTATACCAGTGTTCTGTTATTCATTTTGTACCTGTTATTTGATTTAAAGTTGATGTTATTTATTTTTCTTTCTTTTAATGGATTAGTACTTTGTTTGAGGTTTGTAAGTCCTCGAATAATTTTTATTCTGAAAATGTTTTGTGTCCAGGAAAACGATAATGACCACGATAACCATAAACCATGACGAAATTGAGTCAGATCCAACTCGCTTATTGAATGTGCAGGTGTTCCGAGACTCAACCAGGCTCACCCAGATCCTGCCGAGGACGTCAGGGTGTCAGGAGAGGCCGTGTTAGCTGCCAGTAGTTACAAAGAGGGCAGCAGAGACGAGCGACCATAGACACCTCGCCATTCAGCCGTGCATCTATGCTTGGAGGGTTCTTCTTTTCGAACGTCATTGTGACAAGACATGTTATCGTTTGACAGAATAAGATTTTGCCGCGTTCTTGACTAATCTTAGTTGATTTTCATGTTAAAACTACTTCTTGTAATTTCCTCGTTAAACAAACCTGCTTCTGGTTTTTAAGAATAGATTCTTCGATCTTTTTTTTTCCCATGTGGGTAGGAGTGACAGTTAGACGTGCTGTTTTTTCTGCTTATATTTATTATTTATTTAAAATTAGAAATTACAGCCGTGCCTGCGTGTAAATTATTGCCGTGGGACGCCGGCTTAGAATTGCGCTCCCCCCAAATCATCCCGTACGTGGGTGTCGTAAGAGGCGACTAAGGGAAAACCGGAGGTCGGGCAGCAGCGCCCTCCGCGAACTGTACATGCTCACTGCGATCGCCAACCCGCCTGCCAAGCGTGGCGATTAAAGGCAAATACCCCCCAAATGATATTCACAGAAACCAGGCCCCCCAGTCCCCGGCAGCTCCGCTATCCCTGGCGCGGGTAGCGGTCAAGGTAATGGCGGAGCAGGGGGTGCTAAGAATCTCCGGAAGAGATCCGGCTACCCACCACCACGACGACTGGCCCTGGTAACACACAACATACGCACATTAAGGACTGACGAAAAGATCTGCGAGCTGGAAGAGGAGTTGAGCAAGCTACATTGGGACATTATAGGGTTATGCGAAGTCCGTAGAGAGGGAGAGGACACCGTAACCCTGAAGTCTGGTAACTTGCTCTACTACCGGGAGGGCGACCAAAAGTCCCAAGGTGGTGTCGGGTTTCTCGTTCACAGGTGTAAGACACATAACCTACAATTATATAGTAGGGAGTGCATATTATTGTGATTGTAGAATAATATTGTAATTAGTCGTGTAGCAAAATTTTCTAAAAATAATTGAATTGTATTTTGTTTATTATTATTGCATTTAGTTTGTAACGATTTGTTCAAGACATTCGTTCAATTGTCGATTATTTTGACAGATGTCAAATTGTGCCATCTGACAATTTGACATCTGTGACTCACTTACCGCTGAATTGTCGAAGCGAGCACATTAAAATCAATTTATTTTGGAACAATCTTTGTTTCATTGAAGCGAACCTGATCTGATCCTTCATCTCAGAAGTGGGATTGGACAGGCTAGCTGTATATTTTAGTGTTAGCGCTCAGTCCAATATTTTTTTCCTTCCACGTGGTACTTAACCTAAACGCATAATGGAGACAAGTCATTCAAAGGCAAGAAAAAGGAAACATGGCCATAAGAACAAAAGGAGACACAAGAAACAACGCGGGAACAGGCCAGTAAGCGAGACTTCAGACACGGATTCGTCATTGCAAAGAAGCTCTTCGCGGGATCGTCATGAACATCATCGTAGCGGCCGGCGTGAGCGCAGCAACGGTCGGCGCGAGCACCGGCAGAGGAGTAGGAGCAGAGCGGAGCAGATGAGCAGCGGGTCTACGTGATCACGCCAGGCACCCCGCTTACCGGTGAGACGTTCCAATACTAGTGACTGTGTTGACACTGACAATATGACGCATTTACTTTTGACTAAGTTAGTTGATACTTTAGTAAATAACCGCCCTGAAGGCAATAAATTCCCTGTATTAGGAAATATTATACCTGACTTTGACCCGATGACTAAGGGACAGACGATACATATGTGGCTTAATAAAGTTGAGGAATGTGCAAGGCTGTATAAGTGGGGTGATGACCAAATTATTCACTATGCTTTACCTAAATTGACAGGCGTTGCAAGAGCATGGTACCAAGCTTTACCAACTATGTCGTTTTCGTGGTCTGAATGGAAAAGCAAGTTGTTAGAATCATTCCCTAGTAGTGACGACTATGCTGAATTACTAACGGAAATGTTGTCCAAACGTGTGAAATATAATTATAATGACTCTTTAGAAATGTATTATTTTGAAAAAAATAATTTGTTAACTCGTTGTGATATAAGGGGTAAGCGCGCTGTAGACTGTTTACTCTATGGTACTGACGACCGATCATTAAGATTAGGTGCGAAAGCATTGAAGTGTCAGGAACCCGAACACGTTTAAGAATACTTTCAGTCAATTAAGCAACAACCGCGCGATACAGATAAGTTTCGATCTAACGACAGGAGACCGATTAACGTTGCGACAAGTAATAGCAATACAAAAACCACTTATAGTGACATGAAGGCTAAAAATTCTACTAGTGCTACTGGTGGTACTGGTGGTATTGTTTGTTATAACTGTAACGAACCGGGTCACTTTAGTTATCGATGTACCAAGAAAATACTTAAATGTAACATTTGTAAGAGACTAGGGAACACTACTATTAATTGCACAAAACTACCCTCAGAAGATGATAATAGCAAGATTGATAAATCGAATCAGAAGGAAATATTACGCGTGGATACTGAGAATTTCGTTACTTGTAATAACAATAAATACATTATGGAGATGACAGTCAATGGACAATTAATAACGGGTTACATAGGATCTAAGCAGTCAATGCACTCTGATACGTCGCAATGACGCAAACAAACTTGGAATTATATGGTCATACGAATCTAATTTACCGACTATGAGGGGTATAGGCAATAATATTGTGCTACCGATTGGGATTGCTGTGGTTACCTTACAAATACAAGGTATTACAGAAGAGGTAGACGTATTAGTTGTGGCTGATGATGTCATTAAGTACCCTATACTGGTCGGTCATAGTTTTACCGAAAAACCCGGCATTGTTATAACCAAAACCTATGACTCTCTGAAATTTATGCATGATGTTGGTAACAAAATATTTAAGAAGTGAATGAAACGACGCGTGCCTCTGGTACAAACTGCTTATATTCTTAAGAAAGTAATTAGTTACATAGGTTTCATAGTTACGACGTGTGGCGATTGGCGTTATACAAAAATATTAGGTTAATCACGACGTGTGCACTCGTCCGGTGCCGATGGCGAAAAAGGTGCGGCGCGCGGCCCCGGCGAAGCGACGCGGCCAGCGGCCCTCCTCCCGCGCGTCCCGCATCCCCTTCTCGTGCTGCACGGTGGATCGGTTTGGCGCGCCTGCACAGTGTGCGCGTTAACATCCTCCCGGGCCTTGATAGCACAGCTATCAAGCAGTTGAATTTGGGTCGATGTCATCTCCAGGTATGATGCAAAACTTGTGGACTGCCCTCTTGACAGTCCCTCTCGATGTGAGGACGTCGGCGACTCTGCTGACGCCATCTGGTCCTTGGTAAAGTTTGGTTATGCGGCCTAGTCGCCAGCATAATGGAGGTAGGTTGTCTTCTTTGAGGATGACCAAGTCGCCTACTTTGAGTTCCCGGTCTGGTCTCCGCCACTTGGTCCTCTGTTGGAGTTCGGCGAGGTACTCTCGGCGCCATCGCTCCCAAAACTGTTGCCGCAGCTGCTCTATACGCTCGTATCTGTTAGCTCTAGACTTTTCAATTAGCAAGGACGGCACCGACTTGAGTGGCCGCCCGATTAGGAAGTGCCCAGGGGTTAAGGGTAGGAGATCGGTTGGGTCGGATGAGAGAGGAGATAGGGGACGGGAATTTAGGATAGCCTCTATTTGTGTGAACAACGTTGCAAGTTCCTCAAATGTTAAGGCTGCGTTGCCAGCTATTCTCTTAAGATGATGTTTGGATGATTTAACCCCAGCTTCCCAAATACCCCCAAAATGAGGTAATATGCAGGGCTAAATTTAAATCTAATGCCTTCAGTACTGCCATACTCTGTCACAGCCTCGCGACTAGACTTAAGCACTCTACCCAATTCATTGTTAGCCCCTACAAATGTTTTTCCATTATCTGAATAAATTTCGTAAGGTTTTCCCCTTCTCGAAACAAATCTCCTAAGGCACATTAAAAAACCTTGAGTAGTAAGGTCACTAACGAGCTCCAAGTGAACAGCTTTAGTTGTAAGACAAACAAATAAACAAAGGTAACATTTTGATACTCGACTACCTCTACCTTTTCTACTTGAAATCATGAACGGACCTGCAAAATCTGTTCCACATGAATAAAAAGGAAAACTAGGATTTGTCCTTACATTAGGAAGGTTACCCATTATAGGTTGAAGTGTTTTACCTTTAAATCGTATACATACTACACATTTTCTTAAAATACTACGAGCTAAGTTCCTACCACCTATAGGCCAATATTCTTCTCTTATAGAAGATAAAAGTAGTTGTGGTCCGGCATGAAATAACCTTAAATGCTCATGTCTCATAAGTAATTTAGTAAAACTATGTTTGGCATCAAGTATAATTGGATGTCTTTTTTCAAAATTGTAATTTGTATTTTGTATACGACCACCCACTCTAAGTATACCATCTTCATCTATGAATGGTTTTAGTGGTAGCATTTTGGATTTGTGATGCAGTTCTTTATTCGTTTTAATTGTGTTTAATTCGCAAGAAAATGATTGCACTTGGCAACACCTAATTAATGTTTTTAGGGAATTACAAAGTTCATCTGTGCTAAGACAACCTGTTAGCTTATTAAAGTTTTTATTTTTACTATATTTGCAAATAAAATTATTAACAAATCTATGAACATAGGCCATAATTCTTTTAAGTTTAGTAAAATTTGAATATCTAGTAAAATCTAAGAAATTAGTGTCTATACTAGTAACCATTACTTTAAGTTCTGGTAATTCTAAATTTGGTACACCTTGCTGAGGCCACTCACTTGGGTCCCTTCTAAGAAATGAAGGTCCCTCCCACCACAAGGATGAGGACTGCAACTGTTGTGGAGTTACACCTCTTGAGGCTAGGTCAGCAGGGTTACAGTCAGTAGGCACATGTCGCCATGAATAGTCTGCTGTAATTTCATTGATCTCATTTACTCTATTACGAACAAAAGGTTTTAGATGCTTATATTGAATCTTTAGCCAACCAAGTACTACCATTGAATCGGTCCAAATAGTTTTACTGATAATATTACAACGTAGTGACTCTAAAACTTTTGCACATAACCTTGCTCCGAGTAAGGCACCACACAGCTCCAAGCGAGGTATGGTGGTTGGCTTCAATGGAGCCACTCGAGCCTTGGCACATAACAGCTTAACTGTAATTTGATTATTATTATTAGTTGTCCTTAAATAAACACAAGCACTATATGCATTCTGTGATGCATCTACAAAACAATGCAGCTCTACTGATATTGGCAAGTCACAGATAACATTTCTTTCCAATTTTATGTTTGATAGATCTGAAAGGTTTTTTGTAAATTTAATCCAAGAATTCTTAATATCATCAGGTACTGAATCATCCCAGTCTATCTTAGCGCTCCATAATTGTTGTAATATTATTTTGGCAGTAATGATACATGCACACAAGACACCTAAAGGGTCAAAGATTTTACAAGTTGTAGATATTATTGTTCTCTTAGTAATATTTAATGAATCCATATTTATGTCTATAGGAAATGTAAACAAATCTACTGTAGGTGACCAATTCAACCCTAGTACACATGACTGTTTAGTTAGATTTAATGTATTATTATTTACATCATTTTCAAATATTTTTGGACAATTAGTGCGTATTTTGCGTAATGGGAATGATGCTGAACTTAATATTTCAGTCACAGAGTTATAGATTTTCAATAGTTCATCTTCTGTAGATGCTCCAGTACTTAGGTCATCATAATAAAAATCATTCTTAATTATATTAGCAATAGACATATCTGTACATTCTTCAGCTAATTGCAATAGACATCTAGTACTTAGGAAAGGTGCTGAAGCTGTACCATATGTTACAGTGTTTAATTGTAAAACTTTAAGTGGTAGAGATGTATCTTCCCTCCACAAAATGAATTGTAAATGACGTTGTGACTCATCAATAAAAATTTGTCTATACATTTTCTCTATGTCACCGGTTAAAACAAATTTGTGAGTACGAAACCTTACCATAATATTAAATAAATCATTTTGTATTACTGGACCTATCATCTGGATATCATTTAGTGATTTTCCAGAGGTTGTTTCTAACTGTTTAAATTATAATTACCGAACCTTGGACGCTCTATTTCTTCCAAATGACCTAAATCTAAATATTCTTTAATAAATTCTACATATTGTTTCTTAATATTAGGATTCTTATCTAACTTGTTTTCTAAACTAAAAAAACGCCTTTTGGCAATATTATATGAATCACCTAATGCTTCCTCTGGTGATTCTTTCAGTGGCATTTTAACTAAAAACCTACCACTTGGCAAGCGACTTGTATTTTGTTTAAAACTGTTTTCACATGCTTGTTCTTCAAGCGTGTAAGATATTTTATTTGAAGGCAATTCTTCTACCTCCCAAAATCTTTGTAATGAATCATGAATATCATCCTTTATAATACTACAATTTAAAACATTAATATATGAATTTTCATGTGACAAATTAGACTGTCCTATTCCTATAGGGCCAGTTACTAGCCAGCCTAACTTAGAGCTTTGTAATATAGGCCGATGTCTACCCAATCCTATTTGTTGGGTACCTACTATTTCCCAAAAAACGTCTGCCCCCAATAACATATCAATATCGGAGGGACAATGGAACTCAGGGTCTGCAAGGATTATGTTAGCCGGCAGCCCTAAACTTTTAACATCAACTTTTAGTGTTGGTAAACTACTAGTTATTTGTGGTACTACTAAACACATCATTTCTAAGTTTAATGATTTATCAATACATGAAAATAATTTCAAACTACACCTCTCTGTAATGTCACACTGCACATTACCAATGCCAGCGATACGTTTTGGGTTTGAACATTGTGTCTGTAGACCTAGCTTTATTTTGAATTTATTTGTAATAAACGATGATTGACTACCTGTGTCAAGGAGAGCTCGAGCACGGTAAGAAATATTATTTTCAGGATTTACAATTTCCACTATAGCTGTACATAATAGTACCTGACTTGCAGAGACTGCTGAAAGTGTTGTGGGTAAAGTATTTGAAGGTAAGTTATTATTATTTGTATTTGAACTACTACTACTACATCCTACAGTAGAATCTTTATGCAACAAAGAGTTATGTTTCTTATTACAATACTAGCTGTTGCCCGCGACTTCGTCTGCGTGGGCAATTTGGAATTGTCAAAATACTACTTATGCCGTAGCTTAGGTGTATTCTTTTACATAACAATATAATTAGGATTACCACTTAGCAGCAGCACGGGTTGATCAATCAAGGTGGTGTCGACGATGTGTGACTATTTATCTAAACAAAAGAAGTAAAGTTTGTGACGTTGAGGAAATCTCTGGATCTAGTCAACCGATTTGGAAAATTATTACGTAATTCTCACATAAAACAAAGGTCTGACAAAGTTGTCATTTTTACATTTTCTGCAGCAGCTGCGACAAATCAGGAGCCAGAAAGTCTGTCAAACAGTTTTACTTACCCTGGATAACGCGGTGTCTAGTTCACTGGGTTGAAGAGATCAGATAGGCACTCCAAGTAAACATTGGTACTCAAAAAGATTCGGTTTGACTGGAAGCCAACACCCACACAATTGAGGAATAGCTGGGTGGATGATGACTGAGTCATCAGGCAAGCGCATAGTTTCACTACTTGTATTTCGGGGATTTTCTGTGCACTCACTCACTATGTTATGTTGGAATTCCACCGAAATGTTTGCATTAGTTCACGATCAGGTAAAGTATACGTCCGAGAGAGTAAGTCCAATTCGTGTGTTGGCACTTGAAGCCTGCAGTTCTTCCAAGATTTTCAAAATGTACGCTCGCAATTTGTCATTTCTTGGTGAAGCCAGCAGATCAGAAGAAACATAAGTGCTGTGTTAACTGTGCGTCACTACTGCACAACGGTAAAATTTCGTCTTTATAAATAGCACAAACGTTCGCTCTCTTGCGGAGGACGTTTAAATACCATATTATGTGTCACACGTAGGTAAACAGGACAACAGTATATTATCATCGAACCGCTTTCAAAGATCTGATGAGCGAACAGACCAGAACTGACTTGATCGCCTCGAGAAAATCAGAGCTCTATGAAGCTATCATTCGCTTTGGTTCCTACTGTTATTGTGGTTTCTGAAAATGTATTCAATTAACCAACGATGAATATAATTCTTAGCCGGCCGACTCTTTTGACTTCTCGAAAATAATAACGTTGGTTTTTGTGCAATGCACAAACGGAAATTCGATATATTACACATTCGATATTCACACTTTTACAGAATTGATATTAAAAGGTTTGACAACGGGCTATAGTAGCGTAGTTAAACTAACTGAAACAATTTTAGTGATCCTTCAATAAAGTTAGAGAAGCGGGTGTGCATGATGAACATTAAGAGTTGGTAAATACGTGATGAAGATGACCTAATTCATTACTATTCTAATTTGTTCTTGTACCACAAAACTCAAGTTAAGGTGGAGAAAAGGATTACCAAGCTCCCAAAGGCCTGGGCATTTGCAACACGTTGCACGGCATCCTGGAAAGTTACGTAATTCTCAGCCATCAGTTTGAGCAGCGTGAGGGAGTGTCAGGCTTTGGCCCTAGTGGGCCTCACAGGGGTTTGCTGAATCTCCTTGAGGGGCGCGTGAAATAACGGGTCTCCCAGAAGCCGGAAGGTCGATGACCCACTCAAAACCAATCGCTCACGCCTACGGTGGCCGGGAGTCGTCTCTCGACATCCGGCTTTCGTGGTGTCTTACCGCAGTGGCTTGGATGAGAGTTGGGAATTTTCAGTCGCTCCACCGCCTCATTCTTTGTCATCCCATTTTCTTCTTGCTCCAGATCATGGTTTAAACCGGGGCCGGGTGCGATAGGTCGCACAGTCCACACAGTGGTGACACCCGGGCGCCACCTCCATGAGATCAGAGTTGGGAATGTATGTTTGCAAAAACTAATAGAACATTTAGCAAAAACACGTTTGATAGTAATTCTGTCTTTGTAACTGAATAATATAAATGATATAAACGTAGCTATATAAAAGGTTTTTTTAGACTCAGTCTGTGGGTCTGACTGTGAATGTTCGTAATTGTAAACGGTGTATTTGTGATATAATTCTTAGCTCGATGATTTGTGATCAGAAGTTGAAAGCAAGTATGTCTCTAGCCTGCGACGCGTAATTTGTACGTTTTCAGAACGAACGAACTCTTGTCTTCTGTAGACATCTTGTTGACGTATTGTGACAGGTAGTTTTTCCCATTGATTGATTGTTAATTTTAGAAGTGACACAATGTTTCCGGTCGTATTTTGCCTACATTCTTCATTACTCAAAAAGTATATTAATAAGGACCTTCTATTTATTTGTAAGTGAATTCAAAATAATGTAATATATTAAAACCAGGAACTTATTTTTAAGGATGTTTGAATATTAATTACAATGTTTTTTTTTATAATAATAAAATCTTACACTCGCAATGCACTTTCAGTGTGATGCATGTTTGTTATTGGATGAAATGAATGGATATTCATGTTTATGAGAGGTATAGCTTATATTATGTCAGAACAACATATGTAGAGTTTTTAAGAATGTGGGGAAGTTCATAATTTCTTCGGGACGTGGGTGCCGCTTCCCATGGGAACTACTGCCCGCACCGGGATAAAATATACCCTATGTTACTCGCAGATAATGTAGCTTTCTAATGGTGAAAGAATTATGAAAATGTCCCTGATGATGCGCTGATATTTCTTGTAGTGTTTTTATAGTAGCGAAATACACACGTTGTCATATATTTTTATCTTGAAAGTAAGAACATACCATGACAAAGTAAAGTCTGTTTTCATTGATATTTTACCTACTACCAATTTTATGGCACATCTGTTTCTGCATGATTTTCTTCATCTATAATTTTAGGATATCATTTCTTTAAATTCAGTTTTTTGCTCAAGTTACTTATAAAAGCGTTATTTTCTATGTAAAGATTGATAATAGGCCGATAAACTTACAAAGTTCAACATTCAAATATGTGTCATTATTGCACCCGCTGTTGCAGAAACGTTAACAGAAATTATCGTTCATTGCTCATCCCCCGTAGGTGATAGCGTGATAATATATATCCTATATGTTGAACCGGCCCCCGGGTAATATTCATGCAAAATTTGATTTAAATCTATGCAGTACTTTTCGAGTTCAGTGAGACCAAACATACAGACAAACAGACATACAGACATACAGACAAACAGACAAAAATTCTAAAAACTATATATTTGGGTTCAGAATCGATAATAGATCACGCCCCAAGTATTCTTTTAAAAAAATATTCAATGTACAGTTTTGACTTTCCTATCATTTTATTATATGTATAGATTTACAGGAACCTTTTAGGAAGCAATGTTTTGCAGTATGTCCACTTCGCAAACAGTTGAGACATAATTTCAACTTTAAGGCTGTATCTAACCTAGCTTCAGTTGACATATCATTAAACTTTGAACATGCATGCAAATGATGACTTTCATGACAAATATCACATGACTTTTTGTAAGAATTGTTGTTACTCATTGAACTAACAAAAGACTTAGAATTAGAATACTTTTGCTCCCTAGGACCTTGTGATTTATAATTATCATTCCTACTTATATTTTGAACTTGTGTTGTTTCTAAAACATCTGCCCTGTTACGCAAGAAATCATTGAATTGCTCTAAAGTAGGTAATTCTGGTAACCCATTTTTTAATTCTTCCCACTTTCTACTAGTGGTGCTATCTAGCTTTGTGGACACCATATAAATAATTAAAGCATCCCATTTATCTGTTGGCTGCCCTAAAGTATTTAGTGCTCTTAAGTTTTTTGAAACTAAATCAATTAAGAATCTTAAAGCTTTGTGAGATTCTCTTGTTAAGGCTTCTATATTAAATAATGCTTTTAAATGATTATTTATAAGTAAATTTTTATTATTATATCTTTGACAAACTAAATCCCATGCTACTTTATAATTGTTAGATGTGAATTCTATTGATTTGATAACTACTAGTGCTCCTCCTTCTAAGGATGACCTTAAATAATGAAACTTGTTTATGTTAGGAATATTTTCATTACTATTAATTAAACTGTCAAAAGTGTCTCTAAATTCCAGCCATTTAAGGTAATTTCCATCAAAAGATGGCAATTTTATTGTGGGCAATTTTACTGAACTAAACCTATGACTACATTGACTATTATTTACACTACCATATTCTGACTCATGCTTTTGATGTTCAGTTTTTGAAACACTCGCTGATTCATTTATTTCTTGAGCCAATGCGATACACTTATGAAAATTTTCTTCAATTAATTCTCTCTCAGCTAACTGTTCCTCTAAATCTGAGCAATTCAATTCAATTTCAGTTTGCAAGGTATCAAATGTACTTAATAAAGTTTGAAATTTCTCTATTTTTAAAACAATTTCTTTAGACTGCAAGCTACTAATTGGAGTATTTTTAGATATCTCTTGTAAATAGTTGTAGAATTTTGTAACTTGGCCTTTGATGGCACTACGTTTTCTAATAGGAACTTGAATCTCTGACTTTTCACTTTCACTCATTTTGAATAACTCACTAACACAATATTTTTTGTAATTAGGTACAAATTTAGTTAAAAGAATAAACTACCTAACACTTTAGAGGCAACAATGAATGGGTAGGCACAGATTACAATAGAAACTCAAAGCCGCTAACTCACGGTAACCTTTTGAAGCTGTGACAGCACGAAGTAGGCAGCACTCACCAGGCACCTGCGCTGCGATTAGTAGACAGGCTGCAGGTAGCTAGCAGTTGGTTGAGCGAAGCACATGCACATTCACCGCAACTGAAATAGTCGGCAAGCTTTGGTATAATAACTGTATTAATTGTTGCGCTAGTTAGGAATTTACTTTTATTAGGCAACTAGCTTCTGCCCGCGACTTCGTACGCGGATCGTGTCCCTTATGCCGGCGACTACGGGGTCAGCAAAATTAAAGATCTGAATCGTCATCAGACGATTCAGATCTTCAACATCAGTTGAATTTAAAGGGCCCGTTGACGGGAAAACAACGGAATACGCAAAATCATTCGAAACGTTCCATATATTTAACTTTTTCACGTCAACGACAAAAGCACAGCAGACTAAACAAAACGCTAAGAACTAAAGCGCAATGGCGAATAAATACACAATAAAGGCGTGACCATAGTAGTGATTCTAATTAGTCCGCATTTAAGTGGTCTTTCTGAGCGGACCCTTAAATAACAAAGTAGTGGTGACCTAGTGTTTAGAGAACCAATCTCTCAAGTATGAGTGTGTGACTTCGATTCCATGTCTGGCAAGTACCTGCCAATGCAACTTTTCTTAGTTCGTATGTACTTTCAAATTCTAAGAATATTTTGGACACCAATGACCGGTTTTTGGAGGAGCTGTCATTCCTAGTGTGTCCCGGCTGTCAATGAACATTCTTGGTAGTCAGAAGCCAGTAAGTGTGACCAGTTTTATCAAGAGGTATTGGGTTGAGCGGGTAACCGGGTTGTGGAGGTCAGATAGGCAGTCGTTTCTTGTAAAACACTGGTACTCAGTTGCATCGAAGCCGACCTTAACATAGTTGGGGAAAAGGCTCTTGAGGTAATAACAATAATAACAATGAGATTTCACGCAACAAAGTCGGAGAGTGGGGGCTCGTGACGTCACGTCTATGATGCGTAAATATGAAAATGACGGAAGCGCGCTTCGCGATCCGATGAGATTTTCTCGGAGCAAGTTGCAGACTGATGTCCTCGAACAGCATCAAGTCCTTCCAAACGCTCTTCGGTATATATTTGGGATCATATGATTCTCTCCCTAGGAACATTGGAAAAGATTCGACCTCTTTCTAGCCATGGTAATAGTTTTATTGTGAAGAAGATACCTGATCAATTAAAATTTAGCTGGCTCCCCCCTCGCCCCCCGCGTTACTGAGTAGGCTACCCTGTCACGAAGATAAATAGAAAAGAATACAACAGTCAAATAGCATTAAAACTCGAACATTTGTTCCATAAAGTTTTGTAGTAAAAGAGTAAAATTGACGATTATACAGGAATGAATTTTATCCAGTGCGCAAACTTTGTCAACTTATAGTTAAATATGTTTTATAGATACGTAAATTTTTATTTTGACGTGTTTTAGTACAAAAAAGAAAAGTTATTGATATCGAAAGATGTTTATTTTGTAACCGATTCTACGGTCACAGTCGTCATAGTAGGCACGGCGGCAACGCGAAACCGGTTTACTGACGCGAGCGCTGCTGCAAGCGCGTAAGAATAGTTGGTATCCATATTTTGCTGATTTTGAGGCGGACAAAAGAATGAAATTTTTTTTTGACTGATGATGCAGATATGTTCTGTTAATGATTCTGGATCACCAGTTTTTTTTTGCGCACTGCTTAAAATTAATTCCTGTATACCATCACCATTGAGTCTGTCCTAAACTATTACCGCCTTTACCGCTTGGAGGTACTTCCAGCTTATTATATGATTATACAGTGAAATTAGAGATAGCTTTCATTTCCACATCAGTTGTTCCTGATCTTCGATTCTCATAAGTCAACAGAAAATATCATCAGATCGAACAACTTTTGCTAAAACGTCATTACTATACATTTCAAGTGTTGTAGGGCACTTGGAGATCAACTTCAGGTGTTTTAGATCTTCGATTTTTGTAAGTCAACAGAGAGTGCTCATCGGATTGAACAACTTTTGCTAAAACGTCATACCCGTATATGCTACAGAGTAGCTGGGCTCTTGGGGTTCCACACCAGGTGTTTTAGATCTTCATGTTTTATAAGTCAACAGAGAGTGCTTATCAGATTGAACAACTTTTGCTAAAACTTCATACCCGTATATGCTACAGTGTAGCTGGGCTCTTGGGGTTCCACATCAGGTGTTCCAGATCTTCAAATTTATTCTCTCAGCCAAAAATGCTCATCACGTGGAACAATTTTTGCCATGGCACCATTTTTGTATCTCTTATAGTTTTGTTGGTCTGTTGCAGTTCTGCACCAGGTCTTCAAGTTTCGAAGATAAATTATAGCCTATATGTTGCCCAGACTTTATACCGATACAACAAAGAAAAAATCATTGAAATCCGTCCAGTAGTTCCGAAGATTAGCGTGTACAAACAAACAGACATACAGACATACAGACATACAGATATACAGACATACAGACAGAATTTTTTTTTCGGATTTGTGCTCTATTACTGTTTCTGAACTCCACTCAATTATTATTTTTTTATTATATTCAATGTACAGACAAAGTTTTTTTACAGATTTATTATATGTATAGATAGGCATGTATTTTGGTAAATACTTAGAACCAAAACCTCAATTTGCAAAATTAATATGCTTAGGTAGATATGCTTATAGTGCATTAGGCGTAGGTACACTTTTAGTGTGTACAATAAATAATTATTAGGTGCATTAATATAGATGCTTTTAGATTAATTAGGCGTACACGTAGTTTAGGATGCACGATTTAAATGAAATTAAGTTTAGGCTATGCAATTTCACACACGCGGCACAAAATGGACTCGCCCACTATAGCGTCGTAGGTTAGAAAACGCGGCACAAAATGGACTCGCCCACTATAGCGTCGTAGGTTAGAAAACGCGGCACAAAAATAATGGACTCGCCCACTATAGCGTCGTAGGCTAGAAAAGCAAAATTTGTACCATTTTGAATATAGGCAAGCTAATTAACGAATAGTACCTAAGCCCGCTAGGCTATTCACACAAATAAACACTAGGAAAAGGATAGGAAATAATAGGAAACGAGCAACTTCCCTCGGGTTAGACCTCCGCCGTCTGATGCCGCCTGCTGTTGTAGTCTGCGTCTTCGTAGAACTCGTGGTGGTGGTACGGCGTGGTCCGCGGAGACACGTTGGCTGCACGTGTTGCCGCCGTCCTCACTTAGCCCGCTGCGCGCCGCTCGGCGTAGATTGTAGGTTCTTCGAGTTAGAAAATATTGTCATAGACGGTCGCCAAATGAATGAAACGACGCTTGCCTCTGGTACAAACTGCTTATATTCTTAAGAAAGTAATTAGTTACATAGGTTTCATAGTTACGACGTGTGGCGATTGGCGTTATACAAAAATATTAGGTTAATCACGACGTGTGCACTCGTCCGGTGCCGATGGCGAAAGAGAGCGGCGCGCGGCCCAAGCGAAGCGACGCGGCCAGCGGCCCTCCTCCCGCGCGTCCCGCATCCCCTTCTCGTGCTGCACGGTGGATCGGTTTGGCGCGCCTGCACAGTGTGCGCGTTAACAAGAAGGAAATGAATTCTGTTCTGATCTTAATTATAGCCCTGACTTAAGTGAATATGAATTAGATCAATTAAAAGATTTATTAATTAAATATAAACAGTGTTTCTCAAATAATTTAAAAGATTTAGGGTTTACTAATATTATACAGATGGAGATTGAATTAACCGACAATAAACCAGTAGTTTATCGACCGTACCGACTTTCGTACCCGGAACGAGAACTTGTGCGTTCAATGATACAAGAGATGATTGATGCCGATATTATATGCGAATCTAACTCTCAGTACGCTAGTCCCATTTTACTTGTCAAGAAAAAGACTGGTGAAAAGAGGTTATGCATGGATTATCGAGCCCTCAATAACAAGACAAAAAAGGAACATTACCCCCCACCCTTAATTGACGACCAGATCGACATGTTGGCTGGGAATTCGTTGTTCATCACTCTCGACTGCGCTTCTGGCTATTACCAATTGCCTATATCAGATAGTTCCCAGGATAAAACGGCGTTTGTCACACCCGATGGCCAATACCAATTTAAGCGCATGCCATTTGGTTTGGCAAACGCTCCATCAGTTTTTCAGAGGGCAATGAATAAGACCTTGGAGGACTTAGTCTCAGGGGTAGAAACTCCTCACAATTGTGGGGAGGTCATTCGGGCTAGACGCCTCAACTTTAAAAATAAGAAAGGGGATACAGTAACGTGGTCCCCTTCTTCTACGGTGGTTCTGACTTTCGCTGGTCAAACTCTCCCAGAGAGAGTTTTCTGTTACAATGCCTCCCTCCCTGTCTCTGTCTATCATCTCCCAACAATCCAATGCCGCAACTGCCTCCGTTTTGGCCACATCCGCTCTCAGTGTAGGTCGAAAGCTCGATGCTTTAAATGCGCTCAGCCGCATCCTGGTAACAGCTGCAACGTCCCTGACTCACAGGCAACTTGCATTTTATGCGATGGTGGCAACCACAAGGCTACAGACGATCAATGCCCTGAACATTCACGCCAAAAAAATATCAAAATGGTTATGTCTCAGGAGAACCTCAGCTATAGTGAGGCGTCTGCAAGATTCCCGCGAGTTAAACGCTTCTACTCTAACGTCACGGCGAACTCCCCACAATACCATTCCACACAGGCTCTCGCTCCCGACTTCTCTCAGCTTTTTGCTTCCCCTCTCTTGTCTCCTTCTTCTCCATCTGCCTCCCCCTCCAAAACATCGTACACGGCTAAGTCATTTGCAGGACGATTCCCTATTATAAATTGAATTAAAAGTCATAGTGCATCAAAACTTTTTTATTGTTTACATTGTGTCAGTCAGCTATACATAGTTTGTAGTGAGAGTGAAATAGTGCGGCCTTGGGCTGAAAATCAACAAATTAAAATACGGTTTTTGGTACAAAGTTATACGGTTACCCGCCAAAATAATTAATTTTGGTTTGCTGGACGTGAGTCTTGACATCGTTGCCACAGACTATAACAAAGTGCAATCGCCCATCACTAACTGCAGCGCCATCTGTCTCGTGGAGACAAGCTGCTCATTGATCTGTCTAGTGGATCACCAATATCGCCATCTAGTGAGTCGGACCGGAACCACTTGTGATACTTGAACTGACACACCAACGATGCCGGGTATCAAATGTGGAGGTTGCTCTCGTTACACCTCGTCGGTAGATGGCGCTAGGTGTGGGAAATGTAAGGTTCTCTACTGTAGAGTATGTGGAGGATTCACTGCAAAAGCCTCCGTTCCTCCCACTTGGCGATGTCTCGAGTGTAAGAAAAACATTGTTAGGGACAACAGAAACGATACCCCTGTCAGAGGCCTCACACATAGTTCTCCAAGCGATGTCGCTGGAATTTCGATCCTGGACTCCAGCTCACCAAGCATAAACGCAACGTCGCTCAATGCCGCCATCACCACCATTCGTGAGTTGTCACCTGTACCTAGCAATGACCTGCACGTAATCCTTCACGAGCTGAGAGCGGTTCGTGCGGAGATACAGGTGTTTAGGAGAGAAATGGAGGTGGAAATGTCGGAGCTTAAGTCCACCTTGAACTGCTGCAGCGCGCGCGTCGACGGTCTAGAGGCCAGGGTAGACGCACTTGAACAGCGTGCTACTTCGAGGCCCACGAACTCCGACAACGTAGGCGTAATAGTGGAAGAGCTGAGGCGAGAGCTCAATGATAGGGACCAGGAGCTACTTGCTAATGATATAGAGGTGTCCAACTTGCCGGAGGAACAAGCGGAAAACCCTACCCATTTAATCAAAGCCTTAGGTCACAAGTTAGGGATCAGCCTGGAAGATCGAGATATCGTCAGTGCAGAGCGTGTAGGTGGCAGGCAGCTCAACGCGACGAACTCAGCGGGACCAACCATATCACGCCCGCGGCCGATAGTCGTGCGCCTTGCTCGCCGAGACCTGCGTGACCAGCTTGTGGCGAGCGCGCGAGTGCGACGAGGCGCAACTACGACGGATCTCGGCATGCCCGGGCCGGCGCAGAGGTTCTTCTTAAACGAGCGGTTGACTAAAGTTAACCGCTTGTTATTTCGTCAAGCACGGGAAGCGGCCAGCGCTCTTGGCTGGAAGTTTGTCTGGACCAAGCAGGGCCGCATCCTCGTCAGGAAGGCGCCGGGGGACAAGGCGCAGAGGATCCGCACGGAGGGGGACTTATCCCGAGTCTTCGGCTCTGAAAATTAAACAGCCTAGCTTAAGTAAAATCTACCTTCGAGTAATTATTTGTTTAAATTTAAACTGGCAAAATGATTGTTATGACCTTTTTTGCACCGTCCTCAACCATAGACTGCACGCACGCGAAATTTACTCAATACAAATGTCTCATCACTTATCTGCTAAAAATTATTTATTTACATTATATGTACAATTTACATTTACACCTAATTCTAATTATATACATATCATATATTCTTTTAACCCCAACCACTTTCAAATTATATATATTTCACATATAAACATACACTCTACATCGACACACTACTTTATAGGCTGGTACTATGCCTACACTCTCACACATGTAATGCTTGCACCTAATAGTATCTATGGCTCCCAGTAAATACATTAAGTTTGGTCTATTTAATGCGGGATCTCTGGGGACTAAACAGGACGAGTTCTTGATCGCCATGGGTAACCACTCTGTGGACATCATGGCTATCAATGAGACATGGTTACGCAGTGGGGAAGAGGACCGCGCTCCTAGTATCCCCGGGTACAAATTCAAACATATACCACGACCTGTTTCTGTACGAGGAGGGCGTGGCGGGGGTGTGGCTTTTTATATAAGAAATGGTGTAAACGCAAGAGTCAAGGCTCATCCTGAGCACTCGACTGTTGAGCAACTCTGGCTGGGCCTCACTGTTAACAAAAACAGGCTTCTTGTAGGGACTGCGTACCGCCCGCCTTGGCAGGACCTGGAAATATTCCTCGGTGCCATAACTGCCAGTATTAGCGCCTTAGGCCCATATGACAATGTAATATTATTAGGTGACTTAAACGTCAACCTTCTAAATCCTAATAGTTCAAAGACTAGGCAGCTAATGGGTTTTTTCGGCAATTTTAATCTGGTTCAATCTGTCACAACAGCCACACATTTTGTGAACGACAGTTGCTCATTGATAGACATTATATGCACTGATGCTCTCATACGAAATGTCGAAGTGAACCATATCAGTGAGCTTGGTCATCATGCCTTTATCACTTGTGAATCAGTTTTCAGGAAGCCAAAGTGTAAACCAAGGATTGTTAGGTTTCGTCCTCTCGCTGACATCTTGCCAGATTATTTTAAGCAAGACCTGAACGCGATACCATGGTCTGATATTGGAACCTTGGATGACGTTGATGCTATGGTTCAAACATTTAACTCCTACATAACTCAACTTTTCGATCTCCATGCCCCTATGAAGACAAAGACCTATTATAAGCGGCCTACACCGTGGATTACCGACAACATTCGTCTAATGTTCAAGCTTCGAGATGAAGCTAGACAGAGAAGTCGCGAAACAAAGCTCCCAAACCACAGGCAGTACTATCTGGATCTAAAGCATGAGTCAGCAGCCGCTTTAGTGAGGGAAAAGACCGCATATTTTACAAAAAACATCAATGAGCTAAGTAAAGATCCCAAACTATTATGGCAGAATTTAAAATCAGATGTTCTTCCTGACCATAAAGATAAGCGGCTGCCAAGTCATTTTGATAATCCGGATAGTATAAATGCGGCATTCTTGACTGTACCAGGGAATTGTAGCGACAATATCTCATTGAACAACTACTTTAACTCGCGTAGGTATAGTCCAGCCAGGTTCTCCCTTTCTGGTACCAATCCGGAGACTGTTTTGGGGATAATCAAGAGACTGGGGTCAAGAGCTCTGGGTGTTGATGGTATCAGTCTGGACATGTTGACACTCACACTGCCAAACACCCTGCAAGTCATCACTGATATCATCAACAAGTCCATAGAAACTCATACATTCCCCAGCCTTTGGAGACGTGCTATTGTTTGCCCTATTCCCAAAATAAGTGACCCTGTAAATATGAAAGACCTTAGACCTATAAGCATCCTGCCTTGCCTCTCTAAAATTCTAGAGCGTGTGGTATACCTCCAGGTAATAGAATACCTGGAGGCAAACAACATATTACCCGAGTTACAGTCAGGATTCCGCAAGGGTAGAGGGACTGCAACTGCGTTGATGGATGTAGTGGGTAATATTCTGGAGGCACGCGACCGGGGGGAGGGGTCAATCCTTGTCTTGCTGGACTTTTCACGTGCTTTTGACGCTATTAATACCAGTCTACTGCTGTCCAAGTTAACTTATTATGGTTTTGACGGTGCTGCGGTGGATTGGTTTAGTAGCTATCTCACGGACAGGTCCCAGCTCGTGCAAATCAACAAAGAGGACGGTACTACCATCTCATCCCTTCCACTCCCGGTGACTAGGGGAGTTCCACAGGGTTCGATATTGGGCCCATTATTGTACATCCTCTATAGCGCTGATGTAGCCAAATCCCTTATGAGCTGCAGATATCACATGTATGCAGATGATATTCAGCTGTATACATCCTGCAAGAGGGATAATGTGGTAGCTGCAGTTCAAAGGATAAATGAGGATCTGCAGCGGATAGTGACTTGGTCGGAGGGGAATTGTTTGCTGCTTAACCCCCTTAAGTCCAAGTTTATGGTGCTAGGAACAAAAAAACAGGTCACCAATATATTAACTGCCAAGCCTGAGATAGTCATTAATGGGGAAAAAATTGAACGGGTAGAACAAGCGTGTAGTCTGGGCCTAATCTTGGATCCGGAGCTGCACTTCGAGGCTCACATAAATAATACAGTTAGAAACTGTTTCTACAGACTGAAGGTACTATATGGTATCCGTAATTTTCTTAGCCTACCTCTTAGGAAACAACTTGTTGACACTCTAGTCCTATCTAAGCTAAATTACTGTGATACTGTATATGGGCCTTGTCTGCTTGCTAGGACAGATAGGTTGATACAGCGGGTTCAGAATGCCTGTGTCAGATTCTGCATTAAAGTCCCTCGCAGACACCATGTTACACCATACACCAACGAAATTAAAATGCTAAAAATGGCTGCCAGGCGTAAACTACATCTTGCTAGCCTAATGTTTGGTATCACTTCAACCCACAAGCCACACTATCTATACGAAAAACTCATATGGAAGGAAACATGTTACGGACATGGTCTTCGCTCCATAGTTGCTCCGCTGAAGGTTCCTTCTCACAAAACTGCAGCTTTCAGGGGCAGCTTCAAATTTGCAGCCACACACTGCTGGAACGACCTCCCACCACCTTTAAGGGGCCTGAAAACAATTAAAACATTTAAATCCCAACTAAAAAACAAATTATTACAAGCACAATTATCCTTATAATAAAGGAATTTAGCTGCATACCTCAGAGCTATGGCCCAAAGCCCTTGCTGGGATCCCCGGCAATGTAGTGGTGCGGTTTTGCTGCCTCCTGTCTGCTTCACTTCATATACATACGAAGCATTGTCATTTCTGGACCTGTAATAATTTCTTTAATTTAATTTCAATTCTATATTACTTTATTTTATCAATTTTTATTTTTATTAATTTTTTTTTTTGACATTGCTTCTCGCTATTTCGAATTATTTCAATTTTTAGTTACCTCGGATTGTCCTTGAAACGCATTACACACACTGCTCCGCATGGTCATCCTCTATGCTACCGGATTCCTATAATTTGGTCGTCCCACACCACACTAATAGTATATTCATATCCACTCACAATTATACAACACAATAACACATATTACACTATTTACATCACTTGATACACATAATATTGCATAATAACATATCTCACATGTAATTGGCCGGGTTAACCTGATCTTTGACACATGACACTTACCGCGCTGTCTATGGTTCGAGACGCTCATTGGTCGACTATTTTAATTTTTCGCTCTTTTTTTGTCTATGTCCTATGTCTGATATTCTCATATTGTGTTATATTTTGTTTTTAGTTTGTGTTCTTCTGTTTAGTTTACATCGTTCTTGTAACTGTTTTACATTACTTATATATATATGTATTTATTTATTTAGTGTATTTATGCCGAAACAGCGTTAAAGTTTTGTAGTTCCGGCTAGGACGCGTGGTGGGTCAGCGCTGAAAACCAGCGCTGTTGTCTCGTGCCTGCGTGCGCGAGATACAGCATTTATGCTGAGCGCTGTCCCTTTCACGCACGAGTGACGCAATTGCAGCGTTTTTTTTTTCCTTTTTATGTTCACTGTATTGTTTGTTTTGTGCCATATTTACTTATTTGTTTCTTGCGTCATTCGTGTGTTCGAAATAAATGGATTTTCTTTCTTTCTCTTTCTTCTTTCTTTACACCAAAACAGTTTTCCGTTCCCCCAGACCTAGACCCGAGCTGAGCAAGTCATACGATGTTCCGGCCCATAGGTCGATTGTATCGTCCCCCAATTCCTCTCAGCCAAATGGCTGTGCTTTACAGCAGCCCCCTAACACAGAATCCACTCCCCTTTGTACTCCTAATGATAACCTTATTGAACTTCTCACTTGCTCCCTTATCAACATCCTCTCCAAATTTAGTGATGCCATACCGAACAACGTCCTCATACTTGTTGAGCAGCTGCTTCAATCTTGGATCCGTAGAAATGCCAAAGATCCTTCAATGGAATAGCAGAAGTATCACTCAAAAAAAGCACGATTTACTGTTCCTATTGAATCGCCACAATCCCGTTGTTTTTGCCTTGTCGGAGACATGGCTGAGGCCGGGGTCCCCTTTTAGGGTTCCTGGTTTCTCGTGTCTCCGGGATGACAGAGACGACGGTCGAGCGGGATGCGCCCTGCTGGTTAGCAGCTCAGTCCCCTTTTCCCAGATTCCCATCCCTCTACATAATCCTGGTCTCCATGTTGTTGCCATTAGAGCCATGGACGTCTCCTTTGTTTCCGCCTACATTCCTCACCCTAATGCCAACATCCTGTCTGAATTTAACCATATTCTCTCCACCATTCCCAGCCCTTTGGTGGTGCTAGGCGATTTTAATTGCCGTCACACGCTCTGGGGTTCTCATACTAATGATCCCTCATCTAGCTTTCTACTAGACCTACTATATGATATGAACCTCTGTGTCCTAAATGATGGATCTGCTACCCGTAGGGTCTCCCCTACACAAAATGCTAGTGTCCCTGACCTTTCTTTTGCCTCTCCCACTCTAGTCTCAATTCTCTCTTGGTCTGTCCTGCCTAATTCGTATGGCAGTGACCATTTCCCCATCTTAATTACTTTTCATAATTCCTTCTCCCCTAACCCTCCCATTCAACCTCTCCAGAAATATCGCCTCCTTCAAGCTGACTGAGGTAAATTTTCTTTCTTGGTAGATTCAGAACTTCATACCCTTCCCCAGGTAAACTCCTCTAATTCCCATGACGTCTATGAAAATTTTGTCTCCTCTTTAAAACGTGCGGCTGACGCGTCTATCCCCCTAAAAAACTCTGCCCGGAAATTTATTTCCTCCCCTCCATGGTGGGACGCCGAGTGCACCGATAGCGTTCGAAAACGGAGAGAAGCAGAAATCCGATACGCATCCTCTATTAATATGACCAATTATCTCGATCTTAAGAAAACTTCGGCACGCACCTGCAGATTATTGGCGAAAAAGAAAATCTGGTTGGCATAACTTCTGCGAATCGTTGTCTCCCCGTTCACCAGTATCGATAGTCTGGAAAAGAATTAAGGCATATCGCAGAGTCTTAGACGCCCATTCCTCAGACATTTCTTCCAATGACTCCAGTTGCTGGCTAGAAGACTTCATAAGTAAGCTAGCCCCTCCCTCTGTCCCTAGTTTTGAATGCCTTTCCTTGTCAGACTCTCCTCCCCCCTCTTCTGATAAATTCGATGAACCTTTTTCTCTTTCTGAATTATCTTGTGCTTTGGACCATCTGCGGGATTCCGCCCCGGGTGTAGATGGTATCCCATATTCTTTCATCTGTAAATCCTCTTTGTAAACAAATACTCCTCAACCTTTTCAACTCTTTCTTCCTCTCTGGGGTAGTCCCCGAGTCTCGGAAATGCCAAATTATCATTCCAATATTAAAGCCTGGTAAAAATCCAAAAGATTCCTCCTCATACAGACCCATTGCTCTGTCCTCTGTTCTGGCTAAAATCATGGAGAACCTTATCAAGAACCGGCTTGAATGGTTTTTGGAAAGTAAAGGCATCTTATCTCCTTCTCAGTTTGGCTTCCGAAGAGGAATGGGTACTCTGGACAGCCTTAGCATTTTCGTTTCGGATGTTCGAATCGCTTTTTCAAAAAATGAAAGCGTAGTTGGTGTCTTTCTTGATGTTGCATCAGCTTACGATAACGTCCAACTTCCACTACTCAGGCAGAAGATGCATCAGCTGAGTGTTCCTGTGAAGTTGGTTAACATAATCTGCAACATGCTAATGTCTCGAACGATCACTATCCGTCATCAACATTCCGTTTCCCCATCCCGTTTAGTCTGGAAAGGCCTGCCTGCCAGGCCTGCCTGCCTGCCAGGGCTCGGTCTTAAGCCCTATCCTGTATAACTTATATACTCACGATTTAGAGTCTTCGGTTAACTGCTTCTGCAAAATTCTACAGTACGCGGATGATATTGCCCTCTATTATAGTTTCTCCTCCCCTCAAGATGCCTCTTCTCGCTTAAACTCTGCTCTATACTACCTCAATCAGTGGCTATGCGACCATGGCCTTAGCCTATCAGTGCCTAAATGCAATGCGGTTGTCTTTTCTCGCAAACGTAATATCCCCCCTATTAACCTATCTATTGATAATGTTCCCATTTCTAGTCTTGACAAAATTAAATTTCTCGGTATAATTCTTGACTCTAAATTATCTGGCCTTCACCATCTAGATTACATTAGCAAAAAATGTGAAAAAGGTGTGAACGCCCTACGTGCCCTTTCTGGGGTTCGGTGGGGTGCTCACCCATCAACCCAAAGAATCCTCTATAATGCCATAATCCGGAGCCACTTTGACTACGGCAGCTTTCTGTTGGAGCCATGTAACAAAATTGCCTTAGCCAAATTGGATAAGATCCAAGCCAAATGTTTGCGAATTATTACAGGAGCTATGAAATGTTCCCCTATAAACGCTCTGCAGGTGGAATGTTTGGATCCTCCTCTTAACTTACGCAGACAATACCTCTCGGATAGATTCTTTTTCAAAGCTCTCCAAATTAAATCCCACCCCCTTCTTCCTCTTTTAAAAACACTGCATGAGCTTATTGCCTCTTCCCGTTACTGGTCACACAAACTTCCTCCTCCCCTTATTAACAGCTACAGTAAAGTCAATGATCCCCACATATCCCTAGTCCAGTCCAATACTAACCCTCTTTTTGAAGTTAGTTTCGAAACGTTACTCTTTCAACCGAAAGTCATTCTCAGCCTCGGTATTTCCAAACATGACCCTGGTGCTAATAATAAATTAAATAAGATTTTAACCGAAGACTGGCAAGACTGGCTCACTATGTACACTGATGCTTCTAAAATTTCAGAAGATGGCATTGTGGGAACTGCGGTGTGGATCCCTAAATATAAAATTATTCTGAGCAATAAAGTTTCTCCACACTCCTCTATCTATACAGGGGAATCAATAGCCCTTTTAGAAGCTGTTAAATACGTCGATTCTCATAGTCTAAACAAAACTTTAATTCTTTCTGACTCTCTAAGCTGCCTTCAAGATTTGATAAAATTTCCTTTTCGTGCTCGTCATAACTTCCCCATTATTCTTCAGATCAAGCAACTTCTGTTTAAATGTCACTCTTCAGGTATTCAAGTTACTTTGGCCTGGATCCCCAGTCACTCGGGCATCGTGGGTAACGATAATGCAGATTCACTTGCCAAGGTAGCAATTCGAAATGGAGATGATTCTTACCTCAGGACTTGTTTCCCTCGAGATCTGTGCTGCACCGCCAAACCTTCTATGATGAAGAGCTGGGATTCCCTTTGGCAGAAAACCCGTAAAGTCAAAGGTAAATTCTTCGGATCCATTCAACCTTCTATTCCTCACAAAGCTTGGTTTAGTAAACACAAGAATTTTAAGAAATTGGCTACATCGGTCATCATTCGATTGCGGCTTGGTTTTGTCTGTACTCCAGTTTTTTTGGCTAAGATCAGAGTCAGAGATCATTCTATCTGTGAATGTGGCCTGGAGGAGGGTACTCTGGAACACTTATTCTTTTCCTGCCCCCGTCTTATTACGCCCCTTTATGACCTCCTTCCTAATGACATCCCACGTCCTATTAACATTCCTTTTTTACTAACCCTAGTCCATTCTCCCATTATTAAAACGTTATATAAGTTTATTAGTATTAATCAGATATATATATAACATAATTCACCGCCTCTACTCACAATAGTTATTATTGTTTCGATGTTACTTTTTCGCTCTTACTTCAAATATGTATGACATTGACAATACTTACAATTAATCATTTATGTTCTAACAGCTGTGCCGTCTCGTGTTTGTCACAAATACTAACAAATGTTTTGTCCCCCTTTTTCAGCTCTACAATCGCTGTAGTCACTAGAGAATAATAAGCATTATTTTATTTTTAATTAAAAACCGATCAGTGTCATTTCCTACCTTGACGTTGGCAAAATCTTCGATACCAATGAAGGACCCATAAACAAAAAGAAGAAGAAGAATTTGACATCTGTGACTCACTTACCGCTGAATTGTCGAAGCGAGCACATTAAAATCAATTTATTTTGGAACAATCTTTGTTTCATTGAAGCGAACCTGATCTGATCCTTCACAGGTCACTCGTAAACAACATAATAACCATCGACAGTGTGTCGAACAGGGTGATATACCTAATACTCAGAATATCCGAAAGATATTCGCTGAAGGTCATTCAGGTATACGCACCGACCTCGTCACACTCCGATGATGAGGTGGAGACTATGTATGAGGACGTAAGTAGGGCCATGCATAGTTCCAAAACCCACTTCACGGTTGTTATGGGGGACTTTAACGCTAGGTTGGGCAAGAAAAGCGGTGATGAGTTGAGAGTGGGGCAATTTGGGTATGGGCAACGGAACCCTAGGGGACAGAGGCTGGCCGACTTTCTGGAGAAAGAGGAACTCTTTATGATGAACTCTTTCTTCCAGAAGCCGCCTCACAGGAAATGGACCTGGTTAAGTCCCGATGGTTTCACGAGAAACGAGATAGACTTCTTCATGACCAACAAGAAACGGATATTCAGTGATGTCTCTGTGATCAACAGGGTAAAAACCGGTAGCGATCACCGAATCGTAAGAGCCTCACTGAATATCAATGTTAAACTTGAAAGGTCCAGTCTGATGAAGTCTACGCTCCGACCTACTCGGTCCCATATTCAAAACCCGGAAAGCTTTCAACTCGAGCTCTCTAATCGCTTTGCTTGCCTCGAGAACTTAGTGTCAGTGGACGAGATCAACGACGGGCTAGTGGAAACTGTCCGCACGGTAGGGTCTAAGTTTTTTAGACCCTGCCGTAAAGATAGAGCTCATAAACTGACCGACCAAACCTTAAACCTCATGGCTGAACGACGCTTGCTACAGTTGCAGTCTTCCCACGACGCGAAGTCATATAGGCAGCTCAATAGACGAATATCCAAGTCCTTGCGACACGATCTGCGTCTTTTTAATACGAATCGTGTTAAAGAGACCATACAGCAAAACCAAGGCTCCAAAGTGTTCGCAAAGGACAAGTCTATTGGGCAAAGCCAGATGACTAAGCTGAAACGGGAGGATGGCAGCATAGCGTCGACCAAGGCAGAGGTTTTAGGCGAGATCGAGAGGTTCTATGGACAGTTATACACTTCGGTCGCAAAGCCCGTCAACAGCTTGGCAGGAGATCCAAGAGCCAAGCTGTCCCGACATTATACCGAAGATATCCCGGACATCAGTCTGTACGAGATTAGGATGGCCCTGAAGCAGCTTAAGAACAACAAGGCGCCGGGTGAGGACGGAATCACTTCAGAGCTTCTGAGAGCGGGTGGAACACCGGTACTTAAAGTCCTCCAGAAGCTCTTTAACTCCGTCCTGGCCGAGGGCAAAACGCCTGAAGCATGGAGCAGGGGGTGGTGTTGTTCTTCAAAAAAGGTGACAACTGCCTATTGAAGAACTACAGACCCATCACACTTCTAAGCCATGTTTATAAGCTGTTTTCAAGGGTTATCACGAACCGTCTCGAACACAGGCTTGATGACTTCCAGCCTCCCGAACAACCCGGTTTCCGAAGAGGCTTTAGTACCATAGACCACATCCATACGCTGCGGCAAGTTATACAGAAGACCGAGGAGTATATCTTGCCTGCCATTATGCTTAGCGTTTGTGGACTATGAGAAAGCCTTCGATTCGGTGGAAACATGGGCGGTACTTGAGTCACTCCAGCGATGCCATATTGACTATCGGTACATCGAGGAGTTGAATTGTTTGTATAATAACGCCACCATGTCGGTCCGAGTACAGGAGCATAGCACGAAGCCGATTCCATTGAGAAGAGGCGTAAGACAGGGGGACGTTATCTCCCCGAAACTGTTTACCGCCGCAATGGAAGACGCCTTCAAGCTCCTGGAATGGCAAGGACTTGGCATCAACATCAACGGCGAATACATCACTCACCTTCGGTTTGCCGACGACATCGTAGTCATGGCAAAGTCGATAGAGGAACTCAGTATGATGCTCGAGGGCCTCGACCGAGTTTCACAACGGGTGGGCCTGAAAATGAACATGGACAAGACGAAAATTATGTCAAATGTCCATGTTCAGCCCACCCCAGTCTCTGTTGGAAGCTCGGTACTCGAAGTTGTTGACTCATATATCTACCTAGGACAAGTAGTCCAATTAGGTAGGTCCAACTTCGAGAAAGAGGTCAACCGCCGAATCCAACTCGGCTGGGCAGCGTTCGGGAAACTACGCAATGTATTTTCGTCCGACATACCTCAGTGCCTCAAGACGAAAGTCTTCAACCAATGTGTGTTACCAGTGATGACTTACGACACCGAAACGTGGTCTCTCACTATCGGCCTCATCTCAAAGCTCAAAGTCGCTCAACGAGCTATGGAGAGGGCTATGCTCGGAGTTTCTCTACGTGATCGAATCCGAAACGAGGAGATCCGTAGACGAACCAAAGTCACCGATATAGCCCACCGGATTAGAAAGTTGAAGTGGCAATGGGCAGGCCATATTGCTCGCACAGCAGAAGGCAGATGGGGCCGAAAAGTGCTGGAGTGGAGACCACGGACTAGCAAGCGCAGCGTAGGACGTCCACCAACGAGGTGGACAGACGACCTTATAAAGGTCGCCGGAAGACGCTGGATGCAGGTCGCTTCCAACAGGTATCTGTGGAGATCAAAGGGGGAGGCCTATGTCCAGCAGTGGACGTCCTATGGCTGAGATGATGATGAGAAATTACAGTATTTTAATAATTACATGTATTGATTTGGCTCTTTAACTCACCTTTCATCACTTTTCTTTTATAAACACTCCGTTTAACAACACTACAACCAGGCTATGCAATCTTAGTTGAAATAATATGGTAACAACAGCACTGCTATAGTGCTAATTTTAGAAGTATAGACTGACTGGTTAATTCATCATTGGAACTTGCATCTTTTAAGTTTAGTAGCATTATAATTTGTAGCTTCCATAAAACAAATACAGATGGCGTTCTACACGTTTGAATTGATGGGGATACGCAGAGTAGTGGAGTGAGCGGAGGCGAGCACGAACAATAGAAAACACCAAGCACTAGTTTGCAACCACATTTATTATCATAATAAACGTTTACAAACTACATCATCCATTAATTGATATAAAATATGAAGATAAAGAAATATTGCGTCCGGCCATTTATAATGTAAAAAGGAAAGGAAAGGGCTCGGTGACAGATGTCAGTGACGTCAAAAATATAGTGTTGTCAATACACAAAAATAATGTTTAAGGTATACATAGTTGGGTGAATTCACACACTTTAATTTTTCCTATTTATTTTTGCATGATTTTTTAAATTAGTTGGCAGACCGAATTTGTGTTCACTTTTTGATAAAACTAGATTAAACTTACTGTATTTAATTAAAGGCACGGAATTATTTGGATCTTTTTAAGAGTTATTGGCAATTAAAGATCTACGTCTCAGAATGGAATGACTAATATGTGCAGGTAATGACTTTGGTGGTGAAGGGAATGACAAAATAAAGCATGGAATGATTTTTATCTTAAAATCTTTAATATTAAAAACTACACAATCACAATAAATTCTGTTAACATAATTTTTAAATGTCGTAACAATTCTTCTCTTATATGTTAATGTAGGTACACACAATATGTAAACACAAAAATAATATCAAAATTCGTTATTAAGTCGTCACAATAGTAGAGGATACGATTAAGGAGGACCTGCACCGAGCTGTTTAACGGATGAAAATTATTTTATATAAATTTTTTTATTGACTTTTTTTAATGCCTATTTGCTTTATGAATAAATTTAATACTAAACGAAAGGCATCATAGCTCATTGAATATAAAAACTTTCACTTTTCTTTTCCTTTCCTAGCATGCTACGTATCGACATACTTGTTTATACCTGACAGCCCAGTAGTTATACCAGGAAACAAATAGAAAACTCAACGTATATAAATTCTATAGGCTATGATGCCTTTCGTTTAGTATTAAATTTATTCGTACTACAAGTAAAGTTTTTTTATATTTAGATCACAGGTTTAAGTAGATAAAGACAAGCGACATTTTGCGACAAAGTGAAGAAACTAAATCTAAATATCTACTCTGATCACAGTTTTAATCAAGTAGACAAAGTCAAGCGGTACTTTGCCGCAGAGCCAACTGCATTGAAAACATCGGTCGGAACTTGCCGTCGGTCGGAGTGCCGACCGATGTCGACGACAAAGTGGAAAACCTTTTAAATTTACTTCCTCTTTATTCATTACTCTGATCTTTGGTCTCATTTTTGGTCTTATTGATTAGTTTTTCTTAAAAGTTTAATCACAATTTTTATTTATGTCAAATTAAAAATAAGAAATCAAATAAGTATACTGTTAATTGGTCATTTAGGCTTTTTTCAAAAAAACGATGTTAGCTGCTTGCTTCCCTTTGAGCGTCACTATTCGTGATGTTGATGGTATAGGGGTATTAGTAATATTAGAGAGTATTCGCTTAGGTGGTCTTGTAGATGCAAGAGTCACAACACCACCATCATCTAGCTGATGTTGTGACTCTTTTAGATCATCTGGCAATGGTATTTTATGAAAACCTAAGTGTTTTCCATGTTCACATACGCTTCCTACCTCGCATGCAAAACAACTGGTTTTCCTAAAAGTTAAATAGTTAGAATATCTCTCCCACATCACTTGATGCACGGAAAGGGTGCCACTAAATGGTTTCAAATTAGTTTTCAGGTGCCTTTCTCTATCTTTAATATTTTCTTCAGTTACTTGTAGTATTTCAATATTTTGAATGTTTTCTTGAATACATCTCAAAAACTGTTCAAATGTCCCGATATCATGTCCACAATTAACAAGAGAATCAGCAGTCCGCTTTAATACCGCGCCTACGCCATCAGGGGCACCCTTTCCGTGCCCTGCTTCAGTATAATTCCATGTAACTTTTTTATGTTTGGAAAATCTTTCCATAATTGAGTTATCATAAAAAATATATATTTATTCCGATATTGTGATGTGGGTGAGTCTGATTGAAAATGAAGAGTTTCTATCATGGGTTTGCTTTTATGACCACATCTATGAGGGGGATCAAATGAGCCCAAACAGCAGAAGGATCGTGCCTTACGCATGGACTGACGGTACAAACACAAGTTGTTCCAATTGCGCTATGCTGGAAGTCGAAGGTATATACCACAGCAGTATGAAGTGTCACTTCTTTACGGCTTCCACCTAAGTGAAATGATTGAACTTCGGTTCCGAATTTAAGACTATAGTTTTCTGAGAAGTCAATGTGTATAATAGCTTCTGATACTGTTAAAGTTTCTTTTAAATTCTTCATGTTGATATATTGCGTTTGAATTTTATAGCAGTGTTCAAAAAATTTTGGTAACTGTTCATTAAGGGTGTCAAGCACTTCAAGTGGAGATCCAAGAAATTGTTTTTTTGTGGTTATCATATTAACTTTGGCTGTGCCCTTTTTTGGTCGCACAGTATTTTTGCAGCGAACCCATTGATTATAGATCAATAACTGATCATTTGAGAACTCGTTACATGCTATAACAGCTTTGTTTTTGCATACATGACATTTTCGTGATAAGCATTCTTCTTTTCGTACATTACAACATACTTGTGAGAGTAGCTCTTGGTAGTTTTTTGGTTGAATAATAGAAGCTTTATAAAGGCAGTTAAGAAGCAAATCAATGTTGCAGTGTATTATGCACATGCAGGTATCTCTAGCTTTTTGTTTCGGTAAGAGCACCCAGAACGGTCTGTACTTGCAAAAAAATCCATAGCTTACCTTAACAGTGTGTGTATCCAGAAATTTACGGTATAACATTTTCAACGGGTAGTTTAAGTAATGTTTCTGTTTTTGAATTTTTTGTCGGGTAATATATTCTTTCTTACCTGCGCCAAGTGTGCTGTTACTATCATCATTATAAAAATTTTTGACCAGTCTCACCAAAGCCGTGTTAGTTCTCCGATCTTCTTTTTGTCGTTGTTGTATTAATACATCTTTTAATTTGTCGGTTTTCGTAGGTATCTTTTGTTTAATATTTTTTTTATTTGTCAGTAGTTCAATTTTTTTTTCAAGTGCGGTGTTTTTCTTCCTAAGGGCATCATTTTTCTTTTTTAGGTGAATAATATAATTTTGAAGAATTTTTCGTTTCTTCTGCTCGATGTATCGAATTTTTCGCAATAGGATACTTTTCGATTCCGGCCTGTGCAGGGGATCAGGTTTTTGGATGTGTTCTTCATTATCAGCATTGATGTCGTCTTGGGCTTCAACGAAAATCGCTTGCGGTATAGTTTGTAATTTAATTTCCTGTTTCTTTTTTAACCTATATTTTTTCGATGCTTCTCGCCATTTTTTTCTTTGTTGTCTAATTTCACGTGATGATTTTTCATTTATGCCTACTACTTGTTTTTTCTCCTTTTTTTTAATATATTTTGCCCTTTCTTTCTCTTTTTGTCTTTCGTAAAGTTCAGGGTCAGCTTTAATTTCGGCATATCTACGTCTTTTATATAACCTTTGTGCTTCCTTCGAAGTTTGGGAGTCAATCTTTCGTTTTCTTTCGTTTCGTTTATTCATTATTATTGTAACTAAAACAAAAGCATTAAATTTACTAATTTACTAATAACAATATAAAATCATTTTCATCCATTAAACAGTTTGGTGAAGGTCCTCCTTAATCGTATCCTCTACTGTTAATTTGAAAAGCAGAAGCGTTATTTACTTTCTGTCGTCATCGAAAAACATCTGTGCGTATCGTCGACGTGTCGACGGCATACACCGCCCGATGTCGACGGAAAATCATTAGATAAAACTTTAAGTTTTCTATAATTTCGTCATTACCCTCCACCTAACCTCATTTCCTTCTTACCGAAAAACCGAGTAATGACGATACGGGGAATGACGAAACTGGATGTTAACGGTCGAAACTTCTAGAAATTGCATCTCTAATTTTAAGGTTACTCATTAATCGAAAACTGCACAATAGATGAAAACATTTATACAAATAAATAATAATTAGTTAAACGTTTTCCTGATTATTTTCAACAGACAGGGATGACGTAAAACGTGACAAAACATGAATTTATACAAAAGATGATAATATTTTCCAACTTACCTGCAAGCTGCCGCGACGTGCACTCCGATCCGTGACACTCGGTGAACTGAAGGGTGCGGGGGTGACAACATGACAGATGTAATGGTAACCCGACAAAATATATTGGTCATTTGACACAGATATCGGGTAATGATGAAATTCACGTGACAAAATTTGAAAATTAAATTTCAGTATAAACGGATTCGTTTTTATGTTTAAATTTTCTTCTAATGAGTCCTATGTAGTTGTATTTTAATTACATCTTATTAAAAATCAGTTATTCATACAGCTATAATCATGACAGGCAATGTAATTAAAATATTGCCAATTGGCACTGATAGGGGAATGACTATTAGTGCGTGTATTGTTTATTTTTTAAACCAAAAAGTAGTTTTACTGTGATAATTACTTAAGCACCACTTAAAACAGTACGCAATTAAGTTCAATAATTAAAAAAGTTATAAAAATATGTAATTATGAATTTTTTATAAGCCTAGACATAGATTTGCTTCATTTGCGTGAATCCACCCAGTTAAAGATAACATTCTCAATATTTCCCCTTATACCTTAGAACATTTTGTCAAACAAAACATTTATACAAAAGATCAAAATAATTACATATTGTAGAGCACAATTTAATTATTAAACAATAGTTTACTTAAGTAGAGTCATTAGATGTCAATATATTCATACCATTAATAAAACGGTAATGTTTGTCTTTACATAAAGCCTTTGTGAGAACATCAGCAATCATATGGTCAGTGGGTAAGTACTTTACAGTGACACAGTCATTCCTAATTAAATATTTTATAAAATGAAATCGTATGTCAATATGTTTGGTCCTTTTATGAAAATATTCTTTACATTCCAAGAGCTTTTGAGCACTTTGGTTATCATTATATACTGTACATGAAATATTCCTACACACAAGCTCTGAAAGCAAATTCTTAATAAAAGACAAGTCTTTACAAATGTCTCCTATGGCCAGATATTCCGCTTCTGTGCTAGACAATGCGACACAACGCTGTTTGCGCGATTCCCAGTTGACAGTACTATTACCTAGCTTTATGACAAAACCCGTATAAGATTTTCGGTCACTTAGATCATTGCCCCAATCGGCGTCAGTGTATCCTACCAAATTCCAATTACCACTCTTTACAAAACTTAAAGAATAAGTAATTGTACCGGCTAGATATCTCAATATTCTTTTAGCCGCGGTCCAATGAGAGTCATCAAAGCAATTATTGAACTGACTCAACTGGCTGCATGAAAATGAAATATCTGGTCTGGTACTTACAGATAAATACATAAGACATCCAATTAATTGTCTATAATTATAGGTTTCATCTTTCAAATGTGAGCTCACATAATTATTCTTTAACAATTTACAATTCAAAGCCATGGGAGTGCTAATAGGTTTGCAATTTTCCATATAAACTTCTTTAACAATTTCTTAATATATTCTGTTTGATCCAAACACAAAGTACCTTTAGTTTTATGTCTAGTAACCCTCATACCTAAACAGTTTTTCAAGGGACCTAAATCTTTAACATTGAATTGTTTTTGTAACACAGTCAATAGCTGTTCTTTAATTGAACTATTTTTAGAGTAAAATAAGTAAAAATCGTCCACATACAATGCAATAATAACAAAATCATTATTTGACTTATTTGTATAAATACATGGCTCACAGAGAGATTGCTTGAAACCTATTTTAGTTAACACAGTATGAACTTTTTCATTCCACATCTTACTAGCTTGCTTTAGACCATACAAACTTTTCTGTAATAATTAACAAACCTGATTTGACTTTTCACTACAAAAGCCAACCTATAGTTGCTCCATATAAATAACCTCATTAAGGTCACCATTAAGGAAAGCAGTAGTGACGTTGATATGATCAATTTCCAAGTCCATCTCATTTGCTAATGAAAACAAGATTCTCATAGAGGAATGCCTGACAACCGGCGAGAAAGTTTCATTATAATCTATTCCTTGCTTTTGAGTGAAACCCCTGGCAACTAATCTGGCTTTAAACCTATCGAATTTACCGTCTGAGTCATGCTTTAGTTTGTAAACCCATTTGCATTTTACAACGTTTTTGTTAGTAGGTCTATCAACTAGTTTCCAAACCTGGTTTTCCAAGAGCGAACTGTATTCACTTCTCATGGCAGATAACCAATCCTCCCGGTGTGGCGAGGCCATAGCCTCATCATATGATTTTGGTTCTTCATCCAAAACATGCTGACTCAACATAGAACAGTCATAATCACTATACCTTTGCTGTGGCCGTACATTTCGTTTAGGACGCTCAGACTGCGACACCGACGTCACAGGCTCCATGTTTGATAGCGGCTCCATGTTCGATAGGGGCTCTATGTTTGACAACGCTTCCCCTCCATCTGAAAACCGGTCCGATGACGACGTACTTTCGTACCGTTCATCAGCATCAGATTCTTCATGGAAGTCCAAAGCAGTCACAGGAGGTCCTCCCTCATTCACCGCATCTGAAGATTGAGAAACATTTGGATTAGAATTTTCAATAATAACATTATCAGAATCATTATTATTTAATAAATTGTTATTTTTATTTAGATTGTCATAATAAATAATATTAAATTTATCACAGCTCTCTTTATCTGGTTCAGGTACATAAAATTTATTTTCTATGAATGCCACACTACGAGACAATATTATTTTTCTTGGACTAGATGGCTCCGACAACCTATACCCCTTGCATGTCTCGCTATAACCAACAAATATAGCCATTCGTGCCTTGGAATCCAATTTCACACGCCTCTGAGATGGAATTAGGTAATATGCCACACAGCCAAAAACCTTGAGATGTGACAGGTTCACAGGTGAACCAGACCACAGTTCCTCAGGCAAACAACCCCCTAAGGCTACCGTGGGTGATCTATTTTTGAGATAAATGGCAGTCATTACTGCCTCTCCCCAGTAGCGGTTGTCAAGTTTAGACTCTGCCAGCATACATCTAACCTTATCCATCAGAGATTCAGGCGCTCACTGACGCCATTTTGTTGTGGGCAGTAGGGAACTGTACTTTGGTGAACAATGCCTCCCTTTTTCAAATACTGCAAGAATTTAGTATTGAAATATTCACCACCATTTCTTAATATTTTATTCAGTTCTTAATATTTTAACACGCAACCCTAACTGATTCTCCACATGTGATTTGAAAGTAATAAAATGGTTGATTACCTCTGATTTTTCCTTCATGAGGAATCCATATGTTTTTCGAGTGTAGTCATCAGTGAAGGTGACGATATATCTCGCCCCTCCCCAGCTTGGCTCCGGCATAGGTCCACAGACATCGGAGTGCACCAACTGCAGTGGTTCAGATGCTCGGTGTGCTTGTCCAGTAGGAAAAAATGCGGCCGACATCTTCCCCTCAAGGCATGCAACACAATTTTTCATGCTTTCTTCATCATCCTGAAAATTGACACCACATGCACTTTCCCGTAACTGTTTCATACCTTTAGTACATAAATGCTCCAGACGTCTGTGCCATAACTCTGCCGGTAGATTAGCTGCAACTGCGGCTCTCGGTGTTTCCTGGCTATCCAGGAACAAAGAGTGCTCCTTCTGCGAGATCAAATCGGACTTCACACCAACATTCACACACAACTTATATAAACCATCCACACACGCAACACATGCAATCGGAGTGCCAGTGGTTTCACATTGTTTGTAAATGTTCATTAAATAGGACAGAGTATCCTTTATGTGCTAGTTTTGAAACTGAAATCAAATTACTAGATAACTGAGGCACAAATAAAGCATCAGACAAAGTTAGCGGACTCACCTGATTACACATTGATAGTTTTATTGATCCAACACCTTTGCTAGTTATTGTTTCATTATTGGCAACCCTAATGGAGGTTTTACAAGGTTTTGTTTCCTCAAAACAACTGCCATCATTGACCATATGATTACTAGCACCACTGTCCAAGTAAAAGTCCTTTGTACTAGGTACAGATAAAAATGCTGAAACCAAATTTGATTTGTCCACACTTGCTGTAACTTTCTTTTCACGTTTCAATTTAAAGCATCGATTCTTCACATGTCCTTTCTTCCCACAATAAGCACACACAACATTTGAGGTCTTCTTATTTTTAGACACATAAGCTGTTCCATTGGTTGGTCCACATATAGGTGACACTCGTCTGGAATATTCTTGAAGAAGTCTGGCCTTCACAAATTCACTGGACAGGACGCTGCTTGCATTCACTGCAGATATACTTGAGACCACAGTATCATATTCAGACGATAAACCACTCAAAAGAATTTCGGCAACCTCGGCATCTTCTATGCTTTTTCCAATGTCTGAGAGTTGCTGTACAAGTGTGGTTACCTCTTCAATGTATGAAGTTGTGGGTGATTGCGTGGTATAGTACTACCTGCTCCGTTGGTCGTCGTGTGTTAAGGGTGTGGAGAAAAAGTCCCAAGTCCAGTAGTGTAGCACGTGTAATTGCATAAGCACAGGCAATAGTTCACACACAGAAGATAGACAGTTAACAGATAGAATACACCACACAGAATAGAAGGAGTAGAAATTAAGTACAGGATTGGAAATATTAAACTAGATAGCGAGTACGTGCGATAGCAAAAGTTTTGCGAGCGGTAAAGCAAGCGACATGGGCTTCGCGGCCGATGACGAAATCTCGACTGGCGCGGAGTGTTGGACGGCGCGGCGCCGCAGGCGCATACGCCGTGGCAAGTTCCTAAAACCTGTTTGACAGGCGACCGCGCGACTGAGCCGTTTGTTTCCAATGCACGATATTGTAATTAGTAAATAAAATAGATTTAAGGAGATAGGCAGAATAGTAGGTGTTGTATACAATGTGTCCCGGGGATAAGTGACCGCCCGAAATTTTTTGAATATTTGTACAAAATTAAGGATAATTTCTTTTATATTTTTGAAAAAAATCATAAAAAAAAAATATTGTCAGGCCTGTTAATAACAGGCTTTGCTCTTTTTTTTTCAAATTTCAACTGACTGTATTTTTGCATTTGTTTGAAATAGCAGCAAACATTGTTGTGAGCTATTGTAGGAAATATCATGTAGTTTATTAATAAATTAAAAGAAAGTGATATTAAGGGGGCATTTACTGGACTTATTTTGAAAAAACTGAAAAAAAGGCGTTATTTTCTTTGAATTTTTATTTTCTTTTTTTTCTAATAAATGTTTTATTACATTTTTGTTATGTTTGATAATTTTAATTGATAAACTATGATGTCGGCTAGTCAATAAAGAAAAAAGAATTTTAAAAAATGTAAAAACTTAGGAAATATCTTAAAAAAACTGCAGCACGTTACAGTATTTACTAAAAATCATTTAAAAAAAACCAAAGGCGGTAAGTCCCAAATATAAAGGAAATTATCCTTAATTTTGTCTAAATATTCAAAAAATTTCGGGCGGTCACTTATCCCCGGGACACATTGTATAATTCTTGTAAATAGTATTTAAATATAATTTTAGTGTAGGGTAGTGTAGTGTATATAAGTAATATATATTGTAAATATATATTTTATGTGAAAAGGATTTTTATGTGTGTGTGATGAATGTGTGAGTGTGAGTGGCTACATCACTCCCCCCCGGAGACCGTCACTACGGGCGATAGAAATCGGGAAAACGAACCGTACGGCCCGAGCGCGTTCTTCCGAGCCCATCCTGGGGAAGGTCGCTTTGGCCTACAGGGATAGGACTGGGACCGGGGATAGGATTATTGGAAGGGGTAGGAGTTGGGGTGGGGTTGGAAGACAAGTCAGTCTGCATATAGGCCGGCTTTAGGCGGTCTATGGATACAGTGACGCTCAGCGTCGGACTGGCCATACAGTCGAGGTGGCATTTGCCAGCCGGGCCCCAGCCTGCACGGGCCCCCCCACAGGCCTGGGTTGAGAGGCATGCGGCAACCTCAGCACAGGGGGGGGGGGGGGGGGGGCGCAGCGTGCCCCCTGTGCTACGGTTGCCCGCGTGCATGTCTCGTAAACTATGCGTCTTACAAAAAAATTTAAAGACAAAACAATTTGCTACAAATTATGACTTGACGAATTTTTTGTAAGATGCATAGTTTACGAGATATCGCGAAAAAAGAGTTTTCACCCCTTTTTTCAAGATGGCGGCCGGGGGACCTGGGTGGCGACCCCACAAACTTGAGATTAAGCTTCTATTGACCCCCCACACATGTCCCAACAATAAAATTGCATCCTGTAATAAATGCAATACTTACTCTGTCCTTAAATTGTAGGTAACATTTCAATGGGCTAAAATTGCCGGAAAATTATGGGAGTTTTATTTCGCTTTCTTTTATGTAAGTATTATACCTCTAGTGGTTATTATTATTATCAATAATAATAGTGTTTATTTACGAAGACATTTAGATACTTTTGATGATGTTTTCAAAGCTGCAAGTTTATTTGCATCCGATGTTCAAGACTTGATGCACGCTGAAAACATTGATCTCGAAGTACAAACCACGTTACCGTTACGAAGAATTTCTAAAAAACCGAAGAAACATGAGCAGTTATGTGAAGATGAAGTAGCATTATTGGCTACAGACCCAAAGATATTTTATTCTATTTCTGTCTACAAAGTCATTATTAATACAGCTTTAGTTAAAATAAACGAAAAATTCATGTGCAACGAAGATTTAATGAAAGATGCCGCTTGTTTGGACCCGAAAAACTTCAATAAAATCAAAGAAAATGGAATTCCTAATGACGCGCTAAAGTCTATCGCATCAATTGCAAATGTCGATCGAGAGTTGCTGTCAAAAGAACTGGAATCTTTTGCAAATAAGTTTAGTGAACTGTCTAAAACTCTTCGGGATGAGCACGTTTCTCCTAGGCAGCATAAAAATGTATATTCGGCCCCATTCATGAAAATGTACATTTGGGCGACATTTTACGTAGTTTTTGGGTTTTGAGTCTTAAAAAATAATTAAAATTTCGCGCTCGCTTCGCTCGCGTATTCAGAAGCTATATTATGTTTTTATTTGTCAATAAACAAAAAGTTAAGTACGTTTGGGCTAAATTTTACGTAATATTTGGTTTAAGTCCGAGAAAAATTTCACGCTCGCTTCGCTCGCGTATTCAGAAACTGTATGCCCTTATTTTTGCATTTGTCAACAAACAAAAAATTAGGTACGTTTGGGCTAAATGTTACGTAATATTTGGTTTAAGTCCGATAAAAATTTCGCGCTCGCTTCGCTCGCGTATTCAGAAACTATATGCCCTTATTTTTGCATTTGTCAACAAACAAAAACTTAAGTACGTTTGGGCTAAATACGTTATATTTGCTTTAAGTCCGATAAAAATTTCGCGCTCGCTTCGCTCGCGTATTCAGAAACTATGTGCCCTTACTTTTGACTTTTGTCCTGTATGTGATTGTTTATTTTCTGTACCTGAAAATATAAACCTCTCAAATTAATAGATTAACAAGTTTGAGATTAACGGCTCAAGATACAAAAAATCCTAGGTATAGATAGGTTGGCTGCTGCCCCACCCTGAGCCCAAAGCTGGCTACGCCCATGCTAGCTTTATATAATTTGTTCTAAGTAAATACCTACTTACTATTGTATTGTATTTTAGTATAGTAATAAATTTTTTATAGTTTGTTTATCTCAATTTGTGTATCTCAGTATTTTTCGATAGTATCCCATCACCATGGTCTAGTCTCGGGCCCCGGGATTGTGATCAGCCACCCGGGCCCTTCCGGCCCAGTCCGACCCTGGTGACGCTATTACCCTTTACCAGTATTTTAAAAGTCTTGTCATTACGCTCAAGTACAGGGTAAGGACCAGTGTAAGGGGGCTGCAAGGAACCACGCAAGGTATCATCCCTTAGAAAGACATGGGTCGAAGAAGCTAGATCCTTGTAAACAAAGATTTTGGCCCTGTTGTGACGCGCAGCAGGTGCCGGTTGCAATTCAGATGCGAATTTGCGCAAACGTGTCGTAAAATCTGAAATGTCAGTCGAACCGGTTTCCGTGGGCTGGAAAAAATCTCCTGGCAAACGCAACGGCTCGCCGTACACCAACTCGGCGGATGACGTCTGAAGGTCGTCTTTTAACGCGCTCCTTATACCTAAGAGAACTAAAGGTAAAGTGTCCACCCAATTTTTATCCGCATGGCACATTATAGCCGCCTTCAACTGACGGTGGAACCGTTCCACCAGCCCGTTGCAAGCTGGGTGATACGCGGTTGTTCTGCGATGTTTGAATCCGACAACTTTTCCAAGGTACTGGAAAAGAGAAGATTCAAACTGTCGCCCGCGATCGGTGACAATATCAGTTGGACATCCAAATCTGGATATCCACGATATCAATGCCTTACCCACTGTTTCGGCTGTCATGTCCACCATTGGCGTGACTTCTGGCCAGCGTGTGAAGCGGTCCACCGCAGTAAAACAGTAGCGGTACCCCTGTGACACAGGCAGGGGGCCTATAATGTCCACATGGACAAAAGCGAATCTGGCGCGAGGAAGACCGAACGTGCCCAGTGGAGACGACACGTGACGGTTAACCTTGGCGCGTTGACAAGCCAAGCATTGACGAGACCACTGTCGACAGTCTTTGCGTACGCCGGGCCAGACGTAACGCTCTGCAACTAACTTAGTACTAGCGTTTGCGCCAGGGTGGCTAAGGCTATGCAGGCTGTCGAAAATTTGTCTCCTCAATGACTTGGGAACAAAAGGTCTCGGAGAAGGAGTGCTGACGTCACAATAGAGCTCTGTTCGGCAGTTGGGGACCCTTAACTTCTCCAGGCGGAGTGAAGATTCTCCTCTCAGAAGCCGAGACAGCTCCTCGTCAGCAGTTTGAGACGAAGCCAGAACATCTAGATCTACAGGCAGCTGCAGTTCTTCGACACGTGACAAAGGGTCAGCGACGACATTGTCTTTGCCCGCTATGTGTCTAATGTCGGTTGTGAACTGCGCGATGTAGTCTAGGTGTCGGTATTGCCGAGGTGAGCAATTTGCTTTCCTCTCAGCAAAAGCATGCGTGAGCGGCTTGTGGTCGGTATATACCACGAAGTGCCTAGCCTCAACCATATGACGAAAGTATCTTATACTTTCGTATACGGCTAACAGCTCGCGGTCGTACGTTGAGTACTTTTGCTGAGAGGGACTCAGCCTCCGCGAGAAGAATGCTAGAGGTTGCCAAGCATTGTCCTTCAGCTGCTGCAAAACTGCACCCATTGCGTGGTCAGACGCGTCCGTTACCAGAGCGAGTTCAGCCTCGCTGTCTGGGTGTGCGAGTAATGCAGCATTAGCTAGACTTACCTTGCACTTGTTGAATGCCAGTAATGCATCGCCGGTCAGGTCTATTGGCTGTGATGCTTTGACGCTACCTGAAAGTAAGGCATTCAACGGAGCTTGGATTGAGGCAGAATGGGGTAGAAACCGCCTGTAAAAGTTTAGCATCCCCAAAAATCTTCTGAGTTGCCTAACCGTTTTAGGCAAAGGGAAGTCATTGATGGCCTCAACCTTAGATTCCAGAGGTTTGGTGCCGGATGCCGATATACGGTAACCTAGAAATGTTATTTCGGGAACACCGAAGACACACTTAGAAGTGTTAACAAGTACACCGTACTCCTTCATACGGGTGAAAAGTTGATGAAGGTGTGTTTCGTGCTCGGCCTCGTCTTTGGAGAAAATTAGGAAATCGTCAAGATATGCGTAACAAAAGTCGAGGCCTCGCGTCATCTCGTCCACAAATCTCTGGAATGTTTGGCCTGCATTCCTCAGGCCGAACGTCATAAAGGGGAACTCGTATAAGCCAAACGGTGTGGTAATAGCCGTCTTCTGTATGTCCTCCTCAAAAACAGGAATCTGATTATACGCCTTCGTTAAATCGATGGTGGAAAAGATAGTACAACCAGAAATAGAGTGGGAGAAATCATGAATGTGCCTAATAGGATAACGGTCTGGAATAGTGCGTGTGTTAAGCATGCGATAGTCGCCGCAAGGTCGCCAGCCGTTATCTTTTTTAGGCGCAAGGTGAAGGGGAGAAGCCCAGGGGCTCTCGGAAGGACGCGCCGTGCCATTGTTAAGCATGAGCTCAAACTCCCGCTTAGCAATTCTAAGTTTGTCGGGTGCCAGTCTACGAGGGGTACATGAGATAGGTGGTCCGGGTGTGGTCCTAATGTGGTGTACTGTGCTGTGCATTGGAACGACTGGTGTGCCTGAAGGGCGTGTGATCTCCGGAAACTTACTCAGTATGGCGTGGAAACGCGTGTCGCCTGCAGAAACCTTAACAGAATATATATTCGAATTAGCAACAGAAGCACTAGCTGACAAAGTTGTAGTATTATCTATTAGGCGTTGATTGCGACAACCTACAATTAAATTATAAAAGCTAAGAAAATCAACGCCTATTATTGGCTTAGTTACGTTTGCTACTATAAAACGCCAAGCAAAATTACGTCTCAGTCCTAAGTTTAGCGTAAGGTCTATAAAGCCGTAAGTCTCGATGACGCTTCCATTAGCCGCGCTGAGTTCGTAATCTGTCTTGGCTCGACGCTCCCGAAGTGCAGAACGAGGGTAGACGCAAAGGTCACTGCCAGTATCTACCAGGAACTGCGTATTCGAGCTGCGGTCAGTGACGAACAGGCGACCCGTCGATGAAGGGCAATCTTTTGCCGCCACTAGCGACTGCCCGTCGCGTTTCCCGCCTTGTGGTAGTCGCAGGGTTTGTCGCATTTGTGCGCCTGAGGCCCAAACTTCGCGTGGTACCAGCACACTGGGTACTTCTGGTAGCTGGACCTCGATCGGCTTCGATGTCGCGGCGATGAGCGGCGTCGTTCCTGTGCTCTAGAAGGACGCCCCGCAGAACAGCATGACGCGCGCGTATGCTCATCCAGCTTCAGCGTAAGTTGCTGCACCATTTTCTTCAGCTCCGCGATCTCCTCGGAAGCACTGTTTCTCTGAGCGCTGGTAGAAGTTGCAGTGGCGACAGTGCAGGGTGCAGTGAGCTCCTGAATGCGGTCAGCCAGATCCGCAAGCTGCTCCAGAGAGTGAGTAGGCTGCGAAGCCAAGACGGTCTGGATGTTGTGTGGCAGACGGTTGCTCCAGATCGACCTAATAAAATCCTCAGGCACTGCAGGGCCGGCCAAATCTTGCAGGTGTCGCAGGAACTGTGAAGGTTTCCTGTCGCCGAGCTCCTCATGGGTCAGCAACTGTCTAACCTTCTTCTCGTGAGATGCTGAAAGTCGCTTGACCAACTCGGATTTCAGTTTCTCGTAACGATGCTTAGGCGGCGGGTGGACGATAATATCTTTCACGGCCTTCGCATACTGCAGATCCAAGTTGTTGGTGACGTGCGTGAATTTTTCAAAGTCGTCCGTCACGTCATGCATGGAAAATTGGCCTTCTATCAGTGCGAACCAAAGCTCGGGGTCCTCGGCTGAGAATGCAGGAACCTTGATTTTTGATTTTACCGCATCCGATTTTCCGCGGTCAGTGGAAACGCGCATCGGTTTTGGTTTTTGCCGCGTGGCCACGTTCGCGCTAGCACGCGAGTTAACGGTATTACCGGAATCACTGCTATCACTCATTGTCACTTATTGTTTTTAAGAGTACCTGTAGTGTCCTTATCGGGGTCACCAGTTGTGGGTGATTGCGTGGTATAGTACTACCTGCTCCGTTGGTCGTCGTGTGTTAAGGGTGTGGTGAAAAAGTCCCAAGTCCAGTAGTGTAGCACGTGTAATAGTTCACACACAGAAGATAGACAGTTAACAGATAGAATACACCACACAGAATAGAAGGAGTAGAAATTAAGTACAGGATTGGAAATATTAAACTAGATAGCGAGTACGTGCGATAGCAAAAGTTTTGCGAGCGGTAAAGCAAGCGACATGGGCTTCGCGGCCGATGACGAAATCTCGACTGGCGCGGAGTGTTGGACGGCGGCGCGGCGCCGCAGGCGCATACGCCGTGGCAAGTTCCTAAAACCTGTTTGACAGGCGACCGCGCGACTGAGCCGTTTGTTTCCAATGCACGATATTGTAATTAGTAAATAAAATAGATTTAAGGAGATAGGCAGAATAGTAGGTGTTGTATATAATTCTTGTAAATAGTATTTAAATATAATTTTAGTGTAGGGTAGTGTAGTGTATATAAGTAATATATATTGTAAATATATATTTTATGTGAAAAGGATTTTTATGTGTGTGTGATGAATGTGTGAGTGTGAGTGGCTACAAAGTCATTGTCTCAAAATCTGCAAGTTGTATTCTGTGCTGTTTCCTTAGGAGCAGCACATGACTAAATAGGCCCTTGTCCTCAAAAGTATCTTTCAATTTGTTCCAAGCTTCCTTCGCAGTTTTTGTGTTTCTAACATACTGGTACAAGCACGGCTTCAATGCAAGACAGATGCGAGCCAAAGCACGCTGTTGATTACCTGGATCCGTTTCCCTACCAGTCACTGCATCCCATAGTCCTTCCAGAATCAATATGTGCTCCATTGTGAACTTCCATGTGTGGAAATTAGCAGGGCCATCAAGTCGCTCCATCATACCTGGTGGGACCACGTGCCCCATCCTGGCCGGAACAGAAGCTCCAGTTTGATTTAACATGTTGTGCTTGGTGGGCGATGGGCCGGGCGCAAAACAAAATCTATTAATATGATATTAGTGCTAGCTGGTGTTGTAAAGTCGGCCTCAGCCTCACGCTCAAGGTGACACGCGAACACGTTGTCACATTCCGAACGCGCTGGTCACATATCCTGATGGGGATACGCAAAGTAGTGGAGTGAGCGGAGGCGAGCACGAACAATAGAAAACACCAAGCGCTAGTTTGCAACCACATTTATTATCATAATAAACGTTTACAAACTACATCATCCATTAATTGATATAAAATATGAAGATAAAGAAATATTGCGTCCGGCCATTTATAATGTAAAAAGGAAAGGAAAGGGCTCGGTGACAGATGTCAGTGACGTCAAAAATATAGTGTTGTCAATACACAAAAATAATGTTTAAGGTAGAAAAAACAAACAAACCAACGACTTGGCGGACACGTGTTTAGGTTGTTCGTTTTGAGGTTTTCTTCCCGTGAATCCAATTATTCCTTTATATTTTTGTGTGGTGGTTGTTAATTTTAGCTTTGCGTAGGTGAGTGAATCTTGTTATATTGTTGGCCACTTCGGCCATGGATGGGGACGAGCGCTTGAAACCCCCTGATAAGGGGGGTGGTGTGTACGAATGTGTGATGGAGACTGAAGGTTCGCAGGCTTCTGCAACTTCACAAACATCTTCTCGGAAAAGGACTGCTGACAATCTGAATACCGAGCCTTTGTCCAAGCGTACGATTACTGATCCAGAGAGTGGTCTTGGGTCAGTAACAAATATTTACAAACACCCATCTCTCGAGAGTATAAATCGGAAATACAATGTCGAAGACTCTGGCCCTTTTATTGTGCATGTGTCCCGTATTGCTGACTCCCCGAATTCTGGTGTGAGCCTAAAACCCATAAGATTAGGATCGTTTCTGGTGGAAGGTGGTGTTCAAAATGTCAAAAAAGATGGTATTAAAGCAGTAGGTCGTAATAGGTTGTCGGTAGAGTTTAGGTCTGCTAAGGCGGCTAATGAATTTCTAGACCACGAAATATTAGTCAAGCACAAACTTAAAGCCGAAATTCCCTCTTACAATGTTTCCCGATTGGGTTTGGTTCGTGGTGTACCAACAGAGTGGACAATGGAAGAATTTGTGAGTGCCACGGAATATAAAGATGGATATGGTAAGATAGTGAAAGCTCGACGACTAAATAGAAAGGTAAAAAAAGATGATGGCTCACCTTCTTGGTTACCCACGCAGTCTGTTGTGCTAACATTTGAGGGCCAATCGCTTCCCAAAAAAATTTTCGCATTTTATACCTCTTTGGCAGTAGAGACATACCAGCTTCCGACCATTCAGTGCAGGAAATGTCTTAGGTTTGGCCATGTACAAAATGTTTGCAGATCAAATGCCAGATGCTACAAATGTGGACAATCTCATTCAGGAGATAACTGTAACGTCTCCTCTGACCGTGTCAGATGCCTCCTGTGTACAGGAAGACATCTTGCTACTGACCCGTCCTGTCCAGAATTTGACAGGCAAAAGCGCATTAAAAAAATAATGTCTGAGCAAAGTATCTCATATATGGAAGCCTCTGCACAGGAACCTTCAGTAAGACGGGCCTACTCTGACGTTGCAAAAACCCTGTTTTCACAATCACCACCTCAGCCAGCACAGAACCCATCATCTCCATACTCAACTCCTAGTTCCACCCCTCAAAAGATGTCTTACCGTAAGACAGTTGAAATTCCCCGCCGTGAGAGGACTCCCCTTCCGGAGGGTTATGACCGTCATGTTCATCACGAACTAATTAGAGAACCGACATCATCTCTACCCAATGGTTGTGGACTAAATAGAACTCACACACTACCCAATGAAAACTTACCAGAACTACTGGTAATGGTAATTACAAATATCATCGCTAAATTCAGCGATGTGTTACCGTACGACGTTGCTCCTTTACTTGTAAGACTCGTTGAAATTGTTTCCAATGGCCCCTCCGGACTTAACCCGAATTCTTCAGTGGAACACTAGAAGTATCGCCCCTAAAAAACCCGATTTATTTAATTTGATTAATGCTCATTCTGTATCTGTCGCGGCTATCTCGGAGACATGGTTGAGGCCTGGGTCTCGCTTTAGAGTCCCGGGATTCGCCTGTCTGCGGGATGATCGTGACGATGGCAGGGCAGGCTGTGCCTTGTTAATTAGAAGATCTCTCCCGTTTTCCGTTATCCCACTCCCTCCTCACTCGCAAGAAATCAACGCCGTAGCAGCTCGCGTAGCCAATATCAATTACATTTCGATTTATATCCCTGACCCTAAACTCTCTCTGATCCCTGATCTTTCTACACTCTTGTTTTCTGTCGCCCCTCCACTTATTTTACTAGGAGACTTCAACTCGCACCATAATTCCTGGGGCTCATATTATACAGATTCTTTTTCCCCCTGGTTGATGGATCTCTTTAATGATATTAATGTCTGTGTCATAAATGATGGCTCTCCCACTCGTCGTGTATATCCTGGTCAAAACCCTAAATCTGCTGTTGACATTTCTGCTTGCTCTCCAGAACTTTCTTGTTTACTGAACTGGAATGTGTTACCCCACTCCTTTGGCAGCGATCACTTTCCTATTATAATAACAAAACCTTCTTCAGTAATCCCAATCCCTGCTCCTGATCCTCTTCTGAAACATAAAATACAACAGGCTGATTGGGAAACATTTTCCTTGCATGTTGAATATAATTTAAATAATTCAAATCAAAATCCTTCCTCTCAAAACTACTTACATTTTCGCAATACATTGATTGAAGCTGCCAACCTATTCATCCCCAGGAAAAAGCCTTATTCCTCTAAACTTTCTTCTCCTCCTTGGTGGGATTCTGAATGCACTTCGTCTGTAAAAGAAAGAAAACGTGCTGAGGACACCTTCAATGAAACCCTGAACCTTGATGATTTTCAAAACTTACAAAGAGTGACTGCTCGCACCAAAAGGCTACTCTCCAAAAAGAAGAAGAGAGGATGGAAGAGGTTTTGTGAGAGTTTATCCCCCAGAACTCCCCCATCACTTGTATGGAGAAATATGAAACGTTTTAGAGGTTCATTGAAGCCTGACTCTCTTCACTCTGACGATTCCTCGGTTTGGCTGGAGGACTTTGCAGATAGCCTTGCCCTTCCTTACGTCCCTTGTGATTTCCCTCTTTCTACAGGGTTATAGGTAAAACACTAACAACCTCTCAGGACCATATTACTAATATCATAAACTAAAACTTTTGTTCTATGACTTTTAATAATTCTCAGATTTTGGTTCATCAAAATTTTCACACAAAAATTAAAATATTTCAAGTGTACGCTCTAAAACTTACGAAGTCTATGCGAAGCACAGTAAACAGTACCTAGTACAAAAGACAGCGGAGGGGAGCGGGGCTCGGGTGGGGGGGGGAGCGTTTGACCTATTTACGAGCGGCCGTCAGTCGTTTTTATGCGCCCGCGTCGCATCATACGCGTCCTTGTAGGGAAATTCGGTGGTGCGAATTTAATTATCTTTACAGTATGGCGTATCCATATTCAAATTTCGAGTACACGGAAATGGTGCGAACGCTGGCTAAGTGTGATGACAATGTTTCGGAAGCCTGTCGCCAATACGCCATACGATTCCCAAACATCCTACACCTAGCTGAGTAACAATGCTAGCCGCCACACAGCGGTTACGAGATTACGGGCAATTCCGGCATGCCATCAGGGATAGTGATCGTCCACCGAGGCACACAGTACGTGAAAAAGACGATATTTTGTTTTTTTATTTGGCCTTTTCGTAAAAAGGCGGGAAATCGTAGCGTAGCGAGTTACCAATTCAAAAGTATGACTAAGTACGAGAATAGTGCGCGGGAGGCGTAGGGTAGACAAAGATCTTGCATTCATTCTGATAATCTCGACTCGTCCGCACACTCTAAGGTCGACTAATCGCTCGACTGGTCTCGATCGGGCCTTTTGTTGGTAAAGAAATGGTAGGGGCGTGCTTATCACTATAGCAAAATAGAGTTGAAATGTGTTAGATAGACCAATGAAATCTTGTAGGTTTGTTTTTGGCAAATGTATTATGTTTTATAAAAAGTCATAGAACAAAAGTTGTAGCTTATGACGTTAGTAATACAGTCCTGCAAGTTTGTTAGTGATTTACCAATAACCCTGTATATCCCCTTCCAATCTAAACTCCTTTGATGAAAAGTTTACTTTTGACGAGCTAAATACGGCACTCACTGGCTTGAGAGATTCCTCTCCAGGTGAAGATGGTATCCCATATAGTTTTATTACCAAATTGAGCACTTCTAGTCTCCAATACCTTTTGGAATTACTTAATGACATTTTTATTACGGGAGAAATTCCTGAAGACTGGAAATGCCAAATTATAATCCCTATTTTGAAGCCAAATAAAGACCCGGAGCAGGCTAACTCATATAGACCGATTGCTCTTTCATCATCTTTAGGTAAAATTCTGGAACATCTTATTAAAAATCGCTTAGAATGGTTCTTGGAAAATAATGGATCTCTAGCGAAAAGTCAGTTTGGTTTTCGGAAAGGTAAAAGCGCTATGGATAGTCTGAATATACTTACAACTGATATCCACCTTTCATTATCTAAAAAAGAGCACCTTGTGGGATGCTTTCTAGATGTTTCGGCCGCATATGACAGTGTCAATATTCCGGTGCTCAGAGCAAAAATGCTAGAGCTGAGTGTTCCTGTGAGAATCGTTCACTATATATGTATTCTTTTAATGGGTAGGACTATTAAAATACGAAACGGTGGCCACCTCCTCCCGCCTAGAACTCTATGGCGAGGCATTCCACAAGGGTCGGTATTGAGCCCCCTATTGTACAGCATCTATACTTATGATCTTGAGCAATCGGTCCTTCCCTTTTGTAGTATTCTTCAATACGCAGATGATATCGCCTTATATGCATCCTCTAATTGTATCGATACAGCAACATCTCGTATAAATGAGGCTTTAAGTTACTTGAGTGTCTGGTTGGATGAACATGGCCTCTCACTATCCCCATCTAAAAGTACAGTCGTTGTGTTTTCCCGTTCAAGGTTCACTCCATTTGCCAAAGTCACATATGAGGGACACATCATCAGCAACGTACCCTCTACAAAATTCCTTGGAGTATTCCTGGACTCTAAAATGACCGGCGTCCCTCATTTAAATTATGTAGTCAATAAATGTGAAAAAGGTATTAATGTCCTCCGTGCTTTTTCGGGTGTTTGGTGGGGTTCCCATCCTTATAATCAAAAATTATTGTATAATGCACTTATTCGCAGCCGTATGGACTATGGATCATTCATTCTGGAACCTTGCAATAAAACAGCCCTTAAAAAATATGATGCCATACAGGCTAAATGCATGCGCATTATCCTTGGTGCAATGAAATCCTCACCAAAAAATGCGTTGCAAGTAGAATGCTTAGACCCTCCATTATCCCTTCGCAGACAATATCTGTCTGACAGATTTATCTTTAAAGCTATGTCATGTTCATCACATCCACTTATTCCTCGCCTGGAGGATCTTTCTGAAGTGGTCTCAAATAATCAATATTGGTATCATAAGGAAACCCCCAAAATTATTAAGAGTTTTTTAAAGGCTAGAAATCTTCCTGCGCCTGTTTATAGTTGTAATATCAATCCTTTATTTCAAACTGATTATTCTTCTTTAGTGTTTACCCCTAAGGTTATTTTGAATTTTGGAATTGGTAAAGGTGACCCCGTAGCTAACCAAAATTTTTTAAGACTCTTGGCTGATTGGCAAGATTGGATACCAATATTCACAGATGCCTCTAAAGTATCCCCCAATGGTAACGTTGGAGCTGCCGTTTGGATTCCAAAATTTAATGTTATTTTATCCTTTAAATGCCCCTTTCAGACATCCGTGTTCACCGGTGAAGCTATTGCCCTTTATGAAGCACTCCTATTTGCTGACACACATAATTTCTCCAAAACTATTATTTTTACAGACTGTAGAAGTTGTTTACAAAAAATTTGTAGTAACCAATTTAGAATGAAAATTAAGCTTCCTATTATTTTTAAGATTAAGGAATTGTTATTTAATTGTAGTAAAAAAGGCCTGGACATAAGCCTTGCTTGGATCCCTGGGCACTCTGGTATTACAGGTAATGAAATGGTGGATTCTTGGGCTAAAGATGCTACAGTAAGCGGAACTGAAAAGTACACTGAAGTGTATCATACCGATTTGCTTCCTTTAGCCAACTCGCATTTGAGAAACAACTGGCAGGATTTATGGGACTCATCAAGACTCACCAAAGGGCGCTATTATGGGGATATACAACCCCTGATACCACAGAAACCCTGGTTCTTCCGTTTTCGACAGGGTTGCAAACAAGCCACATCCACCATATGTCGCCTTCGGCTGGGTCACGCATGCACACCGGTCTTTCTTGCTAAAATCCGAGTACGTGATAGCTCTCTTTGTGAATGTGGTTTGGACGATGGGACGGTAGATCATATCTTTTTCAACTGTCCTAAATTGACATTTAGTTTATATGACATTCTTCCCACAGATATACCTCGGCCTATCAACTTTCAGTCTCTTCTCACTTATTCTCACTCCCCATTTATAGTTTATTTAATGAAATATATTTCTTTTCACGGGCTTAAGTTTTAAAATCATTTAAAATGGTTTCCCTTTTTTTTATTTTATAGGCAGGTAGTTGACTATTTTCTTTCTCTCTACTAATATTTTCCAGTTCCTACTAACAGAAACTTGTGTATTTTGTATGATATCGTGATTGTCTTGTGTTGTTTATGGCTTTATTTAATGTTATTGGTTAAAGGTGTCCTAGATCAAACTCCTGTTTCCCCTCGAATTGCACCGAACATCTGCCTAACGCGTTAATTTTAACCCCTCTGCTCGACAAGATTTTGACATATGACTTTACCGTTGATTCGGCGGGATATTTTGAAT